>CAUYPK010052952.1:0-58551 GCA_963574355.1 Loris lydekkerianus | reverse complement strand
TTGAAAGGTTTCAGCAGAGAGATCTGCAGTTATTCTAATATTCTTCCCCTTGTAGGTAATGGTTTTCTTTCATCTGGCAGCTTTCAGAATTTGCTCCTTCATATTAACTTTAGTGAAATTGATTATGATGTGTCTGGGGGATGTCTTATTTGGGTTGAGTCATGCTGGAGTTTCAAAACTGTCTGCTATCTGAATTTCGGAATCTCTTGGCATGTCTGGAAAGTTCTCCTTCATAATCTCATGGAGAAGAGACTCTGCCTTGTGAAGCCACTTCGTCATTTTCAGGGATCCCTATAAGGCGAATATTGGTTTTCTTTGAATTATCCCAGAGCTCTCTGAGAGAGTGGTCTGTTTTTGCTCTCCATTTCTCTTCTTCTTTGAGGGTTTGGGAGTGTTTGAAAGCTTTGTCTTTAATGTCAGAAATCCTTTCTTGTGCTTACTCCATTCTTTTACTGAGAGATTCTACTGTGTTTCTAAGATCTTTGAGGGATGCAACTTCTTGTCTCAATGTGTCAAACTCTTTGGTCATTTGGTCTTTGAATCCGTTGAATTCTTGAAGATAACTTTTGGAATTCTAATTC
Source organism: Loris lydekkerianus (assembly GCA_963574355.1). Taxonomy (NCBI): domain Eukaryota; kingdom Metazoa; phylum Chordata; class Mammalia; order Primates; family Lorisidae; genus Loris; species Loris lydekkerianus. The sequence goes on along the minus strand of CAUYPK010052952.1, from coordinate 57,970 downwards.
GATTTTGTGTGCTATCCAGATCCTGAATTCAATTTCTGACATCTCAGCTATTTGTTTGTGCATGGGGTCTTGTGTTGTTTCTGCCCCATTGGTCCTTGGGGGAGTTGATCTGCTCTGATTATTCATATTGCCAGAGTTTTTCTGTTGATTTTGCCACATGATTGGTTTTCATCATTCCCTCTGGCCATCCTCAGAGTTCAGGAGGTGTCTCTCCAAGATTAGACCCTAGCGGGATCACTCTATCGTTGCTGGATCTTTGTAGGGAGTGACCCTGTGTAGTTCCTCTGGGGCTGCTCTAGCTAGGGAGTTATGGTTGTGGAAGCAGCTCCGGTGTGTAACACACCCGGATCCAGCAACAAGGCTGGGAGTGGTGCGCACGGTTCTGGGATTGCCTGGCACCCAGTGACTTTGGCACAGAGAGCCCAAGGCTCCAGCAGTCTCTGGCCAGGAGAAGGGCTCTGCACAGAGGCAGGGAGGGCTCCAGAGGGCACACAGCTACCAGAGTCCCTGGCCAGATGAATGAGCTAGTGTGGAGATTGGGAGGACACAGGAGGGAGGATGCAGGGTTGCGTGGCTCCCGCAGTTCCTAGTCAGGGAATGTGGAGGCCCGGTGGATGCAGGTCACCAGTCGGGGGTTGCTGCACAGTTCTTATGGAGGTCTGGGTGGTGCCAAGCCCAGGAGGTTGAGGTTGCTATAAGCTGTGCTGTCATGGCACTCTACCAAGGGCAACAGCCTAAGGCTACATTGTGCCAAAATCGTCTCACTCTGCTCCTAAGGATTAAGTATTTAAGGCAGCTCAGACCCTGTCTTTAGGCTGCTCAGTCACTAGGTTGCTTTGTCCCACCTGATCATTGCTCTGGGACCGAGGGCAGAGCTTGTGGGGCAGTTCTTTCCCAATGGCTTTCTGCGCCCAGCTCAGTGGCTCAGTCTGGGGCCCCAGACAATGCCCAAAGTTCTCCACACTCCTGCTCAAACTCACTCCAAGGCAGTTCAACTGAGTGCCAAGTCCAAGAACACCAAAACAGTTCACAGGCAAGGCCCTTCCAGTTTGCAGTCTCACTGTTGCTTGTACTCATGGTTGCCTGCGTGATTAGGTCGATCAAACACACGCAACCACTTGCCAGTTCTCCACTGTTTTTTGTCGTCCTCTTGCGGTCCAGAAGTCCCTTGCTGGTTCCCTGTATCCTCAAAGGGATGATTATAGGTAGATCCCACTGGCCAGATATGCCTGGAGTTCTGTCTCCCCAGACTCTCTGTGCCCAGTTGCAGGGAAGCTGTTACTTGGCTGCCATCTTTAATCCTTTTCTCAGAGTTAATTTTGAATACTCTTTAGTCAATCCTTGAAAAATGCCACAGCCACAAGGTGCAGAGAGACATATGAACAGTTCATTACAATACAGCAGAGCATGTGCTGGGATGAAGGTTAATGACTACCCAAGAGAAGCCTAGATTTTTTAACTTAATTTTTTTTCTAATATAAATACTTTAAGAAAAACCATTTTCCCCATACACTATACAGGTTTAGGGGATACATATTTGCTATTTTGTATTTCTTTAGTTCACAATATTCTCTGATTTTCCTTGTGATTTTTTCTTTAGTTGAGTTATTGAAAACTATATTTCTTTAAAAAAATAATTGTGTGTTTTCCAGGATTTTCTAAACTTAAATCCCATTTTAATTTCTTATGATTATATAACTCTGAATCTTTTGAAATTTGTTGATTCTTCTTTTATGGCATGGTATATGATGTATTTGAATGAATAATCCAGGAATTTCTGAACAGAATATGTATTTTTCTCTTGCCTGTCATGCTTCATAAATGTTAATTAGTTGAAATTGGTTGATAAATTTGCCATCCACTTCTTTTGTTAAATTGAGAGGAGGTATTGAAATTGTTGATTATGGCTGTGGATTTGTCTATTTCTTGTGCAGATCTGTGACTTTGTGTTTTATGTTTTTAATGTTGCAGTTATAATTATGTAAACATGTAGAATTCTTATATCTTCTTAATGAATTCACTACTTAAAAACATTCCTTTTTATGCTTCCATTATTCTTTAACCAGAATTGTTGTGATATAAGTGCTCCAGCTTTCTTTAGAGTACTGATTACATGGTATATATTTCTCTATCTTTTCTATTTTATTCTATCTCTATTTTTACAGTTAATACCTACTAATTATACATATATGTCTATTAACTGAAGGTAGCATGTAGTTGGATTAGCCTTGGTTATCTAATATGTCAATATTTACAATTTATTTTGCCAAACCATTGAAATTTAGTGTAATTATTGATACAATTGAATTTAAATCTAACATTGTGCTATTTCTTACACTTTGTTTAATCTGTTTTTGTTCCTTTTTTCTTTTTCTGACTTCTTTTGGCTTACATGAACATGGTTTCTAGCACACCACTTTATCTTCTCTTAAACTTTTTAGCTATATTTCTTTGTTTCATTTTCTGAAAATTACTCATTTTCTGAAAATTAATGGGTTTTACATATGCATTTTAAAACTTGCTGAAGTCTACATTCCAATAATATTAATTATACAGTAGTCAGCCCTTCTCTACAGTGTTCTTTTTTTGCAGTTCCAGTTACTTGTGATACAGTATAAAAAGATATTTTGAGAGAAAGAGAGACTACATTCACTTAAGTTTTACTATGGTATATAGTGAACAATTGTTCTATTTTATTAATAGTTGTTGCTGTTAATTTCTATGCCTAATTTATAAATTAAGACTCATCATAGATATGTACATATGGAAAAGTAAATGGTATATATAGTGTTGAGTACTATCCACGGTTTCAGATGCTATCCACTGGGGGTCTTGAAATGTGTCCTCCATGGATAAGAGGGGAATACTGTACTAAATTATACAACTTAAGTGTAATATAAACATATTCTAATAATATTTTTTATTGTCTCCATGCTGTTTGTGTTCTTGTTGTCATAAATTTTGCCTATACCCTATCTGTATTTCTCAAACTACTCATTATCTTTGCTTTAAATAGTAAATGATATTAAAAATAAATAAGAAATGAGAGGAAAATTGTTTATAATTATTTATAGTTTTATTTCTAGTCTTTCTTATTTCTTTGTGTAGATTTTAATTTTTTTGTATAATTTTTTTTTAAATTAAGTCTTTGTACATAGATCATAAATACATTTATGCCCATTTCAGTGTGTTGATTATTTGTACAAATTGGAGTCCTTACATCCTACTAATCAGCATAGCTTTCATCTCAATTGCCTAATTATAGCATTAGGACATTCGTGTCCTACACATGATAGAACCAACTTGTACTTGCAATGTGCTTCATAGTTGTGGACCCCCTACTATCCTCCCCATCCCCTCCCCATCCTTCACCCTCCCCTTCCCTCCTTCATCATAGCCTAAAGTTGTGTTTCATTTTTCATATGCTTATGCAGCAGTGAAACAAAATGGAGACTTTACCTCCTCTATGCTTACATAGATGGACCTGGAAAATATTCTTCTTAGCAAAGTATCTCAGGAATGAAAAAAAAAGTATCCAATGTACTTAGATTTAAATTGGTATCTGATATTCTTCTTTTTCTTTTTTTTAAAGAACTTCCTGTAGCATACCTGCCCCTTATTGTGAAAAGTGATGAATTCTGTCATCCTTTTTGATTGAAAAAATCTTCTTTGTTTAACCTGAGTTTTTAAGGATATTTTTTCTGGATGTATAGCTTTCATTCCATAGAGTGATTACATTTTTTCACTTAAAATATTATTCTATTATTTCTTTCTTACATTGCCTCTGATAAAGATGTAACCCTCATTTTTATCTCAACTGCCATGTGATTAATGTGATTTTAATTCCAGCTGTTTTTAGGATCTGTGTTTATTGGTTTATAACCATAGGCTTACCTTTTTAAATTGTACTTTAATGTATTGCCCTTTTCAGAAACTGCATATCTTACAACTTGAAGGGCTGTGTCCATCCTTCATCGATCAAGTCTGTGGGCAGCTTTTTCCCAATAAATAATATATGCTCACTTTCATGTCTCTATGTCACATTTTGGTAATTCTCTAAATATTTTAAATTTTTTAATTATTATATCTGTTATGATGATCCATGATCAGTGATCTTTGATGTTATTATTATAATTATTTTGGCAGACCACAAACCATATCATATAAGATAGTGAACATCAATAAAACATCTGAATGCTCCACTCACTGGTCACTCCCTCATCCCTGTTCCTTTCCTTGGGCCTCCTTATTTCCTGAAACAGAAAAAATATTAAAATTAAGCCAATCAATAGTGCCTTAAGTGTTCAAGTGAAAGGAAGAGTCACCATCTCCTCCTCCTTTCACTCAAAAATTAGAAATGGTTAAAATTAGTGAGGAATGCATGTCAAAAACTATACTCTCATTCCAAATAGTAAAGTTTTGAATGCAAAGGAATAGTTCTTGAAGAAAAGTAAGAGTGCTACTCAAGTAAAAACACAAATGATAAGAAAGGAAGACAGCTGTATTGCTGATGTGGAGAAAGTTCTAGTGATCTGGATAGAAGAAACCAGCCACAACATTTCCATAAGACAAATTCTAATCCAAAGGAAATCCCTAACTCTTTAATTCTATGAAAACTGAGACAGGTGAGGGAGCTGGAGAAGAAAAGCTTGAATATAACAGAGTTTGGTTCATGAGGTTTAAGGAAATAAGCCATCCGTTCAGAACACAAAAGTTCAGAGTGAAGCAGCAAGTGTTGGTATAGAAGCTGCAGCAAGTTACCCAAAAGATCTGGCTAAGATTATTGAAGAAGGTAACTACACTAAACAACAAGATTTTCAATGTAGACAAAACAGCCTTCTACTGAGAAAAGAGAAGCCATTTACCACTTGTATAGCTAGAGAAGAGAAATCAATGCCTGTCTTCAGAGCTTCAATAGGCTGACTCTTTTATTAGGGTCTAATGCAGCTGGTGACTTCAAGTTGAAGCCAGTTTTTACTTACCATTCTGGAAATCCTATGGTCCTTGAGAATTATGATAAATCATTTTGCTTGTGCTCTATAAATGGAACAATGAAGCCTGGATGACAGTACATCTGTTGATAACATGGTTTACTGAATAATTTAATTCTGCTATTAAAATGTATTGCTTAACCCACAGCCAATATCATACTGAATGGAGTTAAATTGAAATCATTTCCACTTAGATCAGGAATCAGGCAAGGTTGCCCATTGTCTCCATTGCTCTTTAACATTGTAATGGAAGTTCTAGCCATTGCAATTAGGGAAGAAAAGGTGATCAAGGGTATTCACATAGGGTCAGAAGAGATCGAACTTTCATTCTTCGCAGATGATATGATCATATATCTGGAAAACAAGAGAGATTCTACTGCAAAACTTCTAGAAGTGATCAAGGAATACAGCAATGTCTCAGGCTATAAAATCAACACCCATAAATCTGTAGCTTTTATATATACCAACAATAACCAAGCTGAAAAAACAGTCAAGGACTCTATTCCTTTCACAGTAGTGCCAATGAAGATGAAATATTTGGAAGTATACCTAACAAAGGATGTCAAAGATCTCTACAAAGAGAACTATGAAACTTTAAGAAAAGAAATAGCTGAAGATGTTAACAAATGGAAAAACATAGCATGCTCATGGCTGGGAAGAATCAACATTGTTAAAATGTCTATACTACCCAAAGCAATATATAATTTTAATGCAATTCTTATTAATGCTCCATTGTCATATTTTAAAGATCTTGAAAAAATAATACTTAGTTTTATATGGAATCAGAAAAAACCTCGAATAGCCAAAACATTACTTAGCAATAAAAACACAGCAGGAGGAATCACACTACCAGATGTGAGACTGTACTATAAACCGATAATGATCAAAACAGCATGGTACTGGCACAAAAACAGAGAAGTAGATGTCTGGAACAGAATAGAGAACCAAGAGATGAATCCAGCTACTTACCATTATTTGATCTTGGACAAGCCAATTAAAAACATTCAGTGGGGAAAAGATTCCCTATTTAACAAATGGTGCTGGGTAAATTGGCTGGCAACCTGTAGAAGATTGAAACTGGACCCACACCTTTCACCATTAACTACCATAGACTCTCACTGGATAAAAGATTTAAACTCAAGACATGAAACTATAAAAATACTTGACAAAAGTGCAGGGAAAACTCTTAAAGGAATCGGCCTGGGTGAATATTTTATGAGGAGGTCTCCCCAGGCAATTGAAGCAGTATCAAAAATATACTACTGGGCCCTGATCAAACTAAAAAGCTTCTGCACAGCCAAGAACATATTGAGTAAAGCAAGCAGACAGCCCTCAGATCAGGAGAAAATATTTGCAGGTTATACCTCCAATAAAGGTCTAATAACCAGAATCCACAAAGAACTCAAACGTATTAGCAAGAAAAGAACACATGACCCCATTTCAGGGTTGGCAAGAGAAACTTCTCTAAAGAAGACAGATGCACAATCTACAAACACATGAAAAAAAAGCTCATCATCCCTAATCATCAGAGAAATGCAAATCAAAACTACTTTGAGATATCACCTAACCCCAGTAAGAGTAGCCCAAATAAAAAAATCCCAAAACCAGAGATGTTGGCATGGATGTGGAGAAAAGGGCACACTTCTACACTGCTAGTGGGAATGCACACTAATATGTTCCTTCTGGAAGGATGTTTGAAGAATACTTAGAGACCTAAAAATAGACCTGCCATTCGATCCTATAATTCCTTTACTAGGTTTATAACCAGAAGACCAAAAGTCACAATATAACAAAGACATCTGTACCAGAATGGTTATTTCAGCCCAATTCATAATTGCTGTCATGGAAGAAGCCCAAGTGCCCATTGACCCACGAATGGACTAGCAAATTGTGGTACATGTATACCATGGAATATTATGCAGCCTTAAAGAAAGGTGAAGACTTTACCTCTTTCATATTTACATGGATGGAGCTGGAACACATTCTTCTTAGCAAAGTATCTCAGGAATGGAAGAGAAAGTATCCAATGTACTCATCCCTACTATGAAGCTAAATTATACCTTTCACATGAAGGCTATAACCCAACTATAGCCCAAGACTTTGGGGAAAGGGCCAAGGACGGGGAAGGGTGGGGGGAGGTTAGGATGGAGGGAGGGTTATGGGTGGGGCCACTCCTACGGTGCATCTTAGAATGGGTACAGGTGAAACTTACTAAATGCAGAATACAAATGTCTACATACAATAACTAAGAAAATGCCATGAAGGCTACGTTGAAGAGTTTGATGAGAATATTTCAGATTGTATATGAAACCAGCACATTGTACCTCTTGATTGCACTAATGTACACAGCTATTATTTAACAATAAAAGAAGTGAGAAAAAAAAAAAACGTATTGCTTAAAAAAAAAAAAAAAACCTTCAAAATATTGCTGCTTATCAAGAATGTACCCAGTTACCAAAGAGCTCTAATAGAGATGTACAAGAAGATTAATGTTATCTCCTGCTAGCATAAAATTTATTCTATAGCTCATGGATCAAGAAGGAACTTCAATTCTTAAGTATTCTCAAATTTTTTAGGTTTTGTTTTTTGTTTTTCTATTTCAGGTTAATGTGAGGGCATAAACAACTAGGTTGCAATGTCTCTATTTGTTAGGTAGAGTCCCTCTTGTAGTTGTGTCCCACACCCAAGAGGTATGCCATATACCCTTACATTGTGCCTATTAAGTAACAGCACATCAATCCCTCTCCCTCCTTTCCTCTGCCCCCTCCCTCATTCCTCTTCCCCTCAACTTGAAATAAATGGAATTTTCTCTTATTTGAGTGTGTAGTAGATCGTCTACTGGCTTCAAATTAGTATTAAGTAGATTGGATACTTGCTTTTCCTGTCTTGTGATACTTTACTAAGAAGAATGTATTTCACCTCCATCCGGGTTGACACAAAAGATGTAAAGTCTTCATCTTTTTATGGCTGAATAGTATTCCATGGTAAACATATACCACAGTTTGTTAATCCAGTCCTGGGCTGGTGGGCATTTAGGTTGTTTACATATCTTGGAAATTGTATTATATCATTTATCTAATTACTAGGTCTTTTTCTACTGAGAGATTTTCTGCCTGATTATTGGTCACATTTTTCTGCTTCTTTACATGTTTAGTGATTTTTTATTTAATGATGATAATTGCTTTTTTTATTAAGTGCATTAAGTTTGTTGTTTTCTTTTAAAGCGTGTTGGACTCTTTTTTCTTTTGGGAGATAATTTATGTTACTTTTGATTTTCAGCTTGATTCTATTTCATGGCCAATCTAAAGAAATTTGTGTGTTAGGGTTAGCCTATGCATAAGATCTCTGCTATGCTTGTTATTTAAGACATTTTAACATTTGACCACAAACTTTTTTTCTAATCTTAACACTCTTTGCTCTTTTAGTGCACTTGTGATCCATTCAACCAGGTCCTTTGTTTTTCTTGTTCCATTGGTTCCCTTTGTCTAAAATGTCCTACTCCTTTTTTCCCACCTGTTGAAATTATATCCTTCTTTCCATACATAGGTTATATGTCACTGCTTCTATGCAGCTTTCATTGGTTATCTGCATGACAAGTAATTCATCCTCTTCTCAACTTCTAAGTTTCTTGGTTTGGTTCTAAATCATTATAGCTATTTGCAGGCAAGTCATTTCACCTTTTTTTTAGCCTTGTTTTGCTAATCTGTAAAAATGGGAAAACTGGATGGTTAGATTTCTAAAATAATTAGTAATTTTGGTGTGGTATAATGAACTAAGACATTGTATATGAAAAGGCATTATTATTGTCATTTTTGTTGTTATTTTTATTTTTATTATTATCATTATGCTGATGATGATTTTATCATCCTTATAATGCTGAAATCTCTTTGACAGAAACATTTGTCTTCAGCATTTTGTAATTCTTTATTATTTGACATTACTTTTCAGATATTATGACACTTTTATTTGTCCACTCTAAATTTTCCAGGCTATAGTCAATTTTGTTATTCTCTATGCATGGAGAAATTGTAAAAAAAAAAAAAATACAATTACCAAGGTAGATTCCCAAAAGACATATTCTTCAAGAATTTTACTGTGTAAGGTGAAGTATATATTTTGACTTGAATTACTTGGATACTTATCTTCATATGCTTAAATTTTTTTTTCTTATAGATTTGAATTAATTGGCTGAATGGCCTAAAGCTATTAGTCAATATGCATTTACTAAGTGCCTTTTAGATTCCAATAACATGCTATATAATTTAGGTCAAATAATAATAATAACTTGAACAATAATAATACTAACATTTTATTGGGAATAGACTCTGGTTCAGACATTGTGCTTAAGGCTTTTAGATATATGAACTCTTTGAATGCTGTAAGAAATAGGTGGCTGTTATTTTATTTCCATTTCTTGCAAAATGAAATTAAGGCTTAAAGATATTATTTAATCTTCTCAAGATCAGACTCCAAGTCTGGCTTCTACCTAGAATCACCTGGGGAAGCTTTTAATAAATTAGCATATTCCTTTGTCCTCTAGGCCATTTAAATCAAAATTTCTGAGAGAGCAGCCCAGGAATTGGTATTTTAAATTATCTGTCCAGGTAATCATAGGACAAGGGTTATTGAAAAATTGTGAGATACACAAAAATCAAGAAACATAAAATTCATAAGAATGAAAACAAATGAAACCCTCACAGCAATACTGATAAACTGACCAAGTTGAAACCTACATGCGTGAATCAGAAAGGATGCTGTCAATTGTGTTTCTTGGAAGTGAAATAATGGGTCATAACACAGTGTGTCTCAGAACATTTGTAGTGACCCATGCGTGCAACCACTGGCTTGGAATCTCTCTTTTATCCTTAATAAGAGTTGATAAAAAGTTACTGCACAATGTGAGTATATGTTGATTGGACAGACATACGCAAATAAACCAATAAAGAACCAGAACAAAGGAACCAAGAAGGTTGAAAAGTAAACACTGAATTATATACCCTACTGTAAGAGCAGCAGAATTTCAGAGAATTCAACTCAATTATAATTCTCAAGTGTGAAAAGGTTTGAATATAAAGAAGAACCACATGCTTTCTCCCTAACAGAACAGGAGATGCTTTTAAATTGCAGACAAGATCATGTCTAATCTAAGAAAGGGTTTTCACATTCAGTTGGACTGAGGGGCATTGGTTGTCTTGAAGACACTTAATATGGGGTATTTTAAAAAATGATTCTAGTAAAAGGCAAGGCGTTGGACTGAGTGACCCCTCACATCCTCTCTCAGCCTAGGAATTCTGTGTCAAACGTTGGAAAGCAGATAGCTCATCGCAGAGAGGAAAATGAAATAGCCATTGTGTCTTGCTCACCCAAACTGCTGGCTTCCTCCAGCCATCTCCAAAAGTTGCCCTCAGCTGTCAAAGCATGTTTTGGTTCTGATTCCCCAATAGAAAAAAATCTGAAGCGCAATAGTGCAGTATCTGAGACTAACAACTAACTTTACCCACTACTCATCACAGCAAAACCGTCTGTCTAAGCATTCAACATTATTACAAGTTTGCACCCTGTCAGAATAAATAAGTTAGGCCTAAGAGGCTGAGTAATGAGTGCCCCATTAACAAATATATAGAAAAAGGTTTAAAATGAATGATGGGGTTCTGTGCATTCTATGGCGCACATCTAGTCCACTGGGAAGTATGAACGAACCAAAGGAGGTGTCACTGTGGATAAAAACAACGAGCTCTGTGGTGAAAGCGTCATGATACTCTTCACTTTCACCAGCACTGGACCTATTGTTAGGGAAAGACACCTAGTCCGTGACATGCGTCTCCTCTCCTTGCACCCCCTCCCCTCTAAGAGCTGGCCACCTAGTGCCAACTGTGATAAGAACACACAGGAAGGGCAGCAGTGACTGCTAAAAGAAGGCGTGTGGGGCAGAAGAGGAGGAATATGTATAAGAAACGACTGTGGACACACCTGATCAAAATGTAAAATCTGACATTTGTCTGTTTGCAATGCTGCAGAAAGGTGGCCTTGCCAACCATGGATGGGCCAGGAAGCAGTGGTTTTTCTATTAAGGGTAAATAAAATGAGGGTAAAATTTTAAGTTCAGGAATTTTTCTGTTGCTAGAAGGCAAATTACTACATGCAGTAGTACAAAAGAACAGGGGTAAACAATACAATATGCTGTGAATTGGGAATGCATGTGTGGTAATGTCATGAATATATTAACTTCCTTCATTGTCAAGGCAAGTGACAGAGGCTGCCTGAAATTCAGAGAGGAGCCGGCTGTCACTCTGCTGCTCAGACACTTGGAGTCACATCTCTCCTAATAACAAAGTCTATTCTGTTTACATTTGACATGCTGAGCAAGGGGTGGTGGTGGGTTGCTTTTTTATAAGAAAATGAATGAAGGCATGAATGAATGAAGGAGTGAAGGAATAGATGGAGCCTCTTCCTGGTCCATCCAGAAGCCATCAGCCTTTCCTGTTTGGATGAAAACAAATCATCACTGACAGCAGCACATTTAGATGAATTTTTTAATATTTCTGGCAATGGGCTGTATTTATTTATTTTAACTATGTCAACATACTGCATATTTCTGACTCTGGGTCCCAGCAGTGTTTAATAAAAGAAACCAGAAAAGCACTATAGTGTCAGGATCTGGGAGGCAGGAGATTCTATATGTACTAGTGGAGAGAAGAAAATTGAAAGCTGATGCCAGGGAGGCTGGGTGACAGGTTAACATTCTGGGATCGGGGGTTCTGGTTATCTGGCTGTTTCTCCTATCCTAATGCAAAACTGAGGTAAGGAGGTAAATATCCCATTGTGCTGAATAGCAGGATCCTTAGAAATGTTCTCAGAGTGAGGAGGGAAAAGAGCCGGAGGCAGATTATTAGGTTGGAATTAAAATGCAGACGAGATTCATTAAATTGTTGACCCTCCTCCCCACTCCAAAAAAAAGAGATCAGGTTGCCATCTTAAATTGACAGCATTAGAGAGGAATTATGTGCGCTGATTAATAAGTGAATGTTTTTACCATTATGATCGTGGCACCTGCTAGTTATGTCGACATTGAAGAGGCTCTCAGACTACAGTGTTTCCAATAATAAAAGTACCATCAGCTGAAAGTTGTGCACAAGTGTCAGTGCAGGGACACATCATATTCTTGTACAGTTGTGATGTTTAAAAATATTGCCACAATTCCTCTTGCCAGGTTCCTCGGCACCCTCCCTTTCCCAACTCTTACCTGTGTATTGTTTGCAAAAGCACATCATTTGCTCACATCAGTAAAGCAAATTAAAAGGAAATTTAGTGAAGGAAATGTAGAATCAAATCAGAAAATGCCAAAGAAAGTGAATTCCAGAGAAAGGCAGACATGCTGCTTACCATTTAGAGCCACATGATATGAAGTGATTTCAAAACATGTGGTATTCTTTCCAGGTTTCAAGAAAAATGGCAATTTTATCCAATTTGGGTGTTTGCCAAAGGTGCCATTTCACCAAATGTAGCTACAGTCATAAAAAGGAAGCTTCGGAGTAGATTAACTGGCTTTGCTATACTATAATGGTGCTTTAAATGAGCAATTTGAGGCAATTAACCTGGAACAGGCACTTCTGAGTGCTTTATCCCTTTAACAGTTTTGGTTCTTCAAACAAGAACAGAGAAAATGAAAATTGGCTTCTTCCCATCATAGAATCTTCCGTATAACTTTGTGCATATGCATATGATCCATAAGGAGTGTGTAATGGGAAATCTAAACTATGTAATTTGGAGATGTAATACTCCATCACCCAAATAAAATCATTTAAAAAATTAATGGGTATTTGTGTGGCTGACTTAAGATAAAACTGTTCTCCATCTTTTGGTAATACTTAATGGCTCTTCCCTTAGATACAAACACATATTTTTTTCATGGATGAGCTTATTACTTACTATAAAGTATGAGAAGGAAAAGATCATTTAGAATTATATGGAATTATTAAAGTATTAAAGTGCCTTCACACTATATCTGGAGATTCTGTTCTTTTATTATATTTAAAATAAGTAGAGAAGAAAAATAAGTCTTACTAATCAATAGGAAAGAAGAGATTTAAGAATGTATTCAGGAAAATTATGTAATTTCAAGTCACATAACAAATATCTATTGTATGCCTACTATGTGCATGAGATTGAGGTAGATTTTATGGAACAGATTAATTGTAGCCATTATCATTAAGAATGTGCTGTTCTGGAAAGGTTGACCTAGAGACGATGCACAAGATGGAGTGGAATCAGAAAGGGAAGGGACTTCTACTGTGATTAAATGCCTTGTTTTATGGGGGAAAGCAAAGGGAAAACCAGTGTTTAAAAATTATTGCTAGGGGCTGGGTGTGGCAGCTGATGCCTGTCATTCTAGCACTTCGGGAGACTGAGGCAGATGGATTGCTGGAGCTCAGGAGTTCAAAACCAGCCTGAGAAAGAGTGACATTCTGTTCTTTTAAAAAAATTGAAAATTTACCTGTGCATTGTAGCACACACCTGTAGTCCCAGCTACTCTGGAGGCCCAAGTAATAGGATACGTGACTTGAGATCAGGAGTTTGTGGAGTTGCTGGGAGCTATGATTCAATGCACTCTACCCAGGATGATAGAGTGAGATTCTGTCTCAAAAAAAAAAAAAAAAAAGTATTGCTAAGAGATTGGAAACTCTTAATAGAAACTCCAGAAAGCTGGAAACATCTTTGTAAAATGGATATGGAAAAAAAGAAAATACCAACCTCTGCCTAGGAATCAAACTTTCTTTAATGATATGTGACCCCACTTAAACTTCAAGTGCTAAAAGTTTAAGCTCCCACCCCGGAAGACAGGTAAGTAAGTCTCTTCTTTATGCAGTCTGAAAGGATGGTCCTAAAGTTGTCAGACTCAAAAGCTTAAAAAGATGATTTATCCAATGAAAGATAAATGGCCAACAAACATTAAGAATTCTAGAGGAAGTAAACAAAAGCCATCAAAATTTTAGAAATGTATTCTTCCACATTGGTAAAGCAAGTGATTGGTTCTGAGATTTTATCTCATTTGACAATTCTGCAGCATTTCACATAGCTGAGGAGTCCTCCCTGCTTGGAACTTTCTCTGATTGGCTTTGTGAATACCACTTTCTCTTACTTCAATGGTTGGTTTTTGGTTTAATGGTTGGATTCTGTTATTGGATTTTTCTCTTCTTCCTAATCTCTTTGATCTTCCTGTGTTCTTTAAACCATCACACCCACTTCCATGCTGCAAATGCCATCCTATGACTGCCAAGATTACACCTCTCACCTTGACCTCTCTTGTGAGCCCTGAGTTCCTGTCTCCAGTTGCCTATTCAGTATTTCCCTTTGAATGTCTAAGAGAGGTCTCAGAATGAACATGGGCACATTTAACTAAATTCAAACCATTTTTCTCCTTGTCTTTCCATCTCAGTAAATACCACCCTCTACCCCCAGTTTTTCAGAAAGAAAACCTGGGTTTGTTTTTCTCTCTATGGAGTTCTATTTTTGTTCCAAATTGGGAAAGCATGAGTGGCCAAGATTATTTTCTTTACGTAAAGGGAATCTGAAGTATCACTCCTTCCCTACTAGCTATTTTTGTTCCAGCTTTTAAAAATGATTTGCCTAACCCACCCATTCCCTTGACAAATAGCTGCTAGAGATTCTGCATCTGGTGGAATCAAACTCAGATGGATTAAATAAAGATCTCAGTGCCAGGGATCTTAGGACTACATAACTGCAGAGTCTACTGTATGCTTTCCTAATTCAAGGACTAACAAGAAAACTCACAACTTCTTTATCTAGCTCAATAAAATACCCCCAAGTTAATATATCAAAGATAAAATTTAATTTCTATTCCTCATCTCATCAGATTCTAAATTGTATGCTCTGAGGGCTCATCTTCAGCTCTTTCAATCACTTGGAGGAAAGAAGTAGCAGGCAAAAGCTTAGGACTCTCAATGCTTAGTTTACATAAGCAGGGATAATGTGGTGGCTCCGCTGATTTACATTTGTCAGACTGACTATTGGGTCAGTGAAATTGGCTGAGGTTTTCTCTGTTCTCCTCCTGGGACCCTTATAATAAAAACATTTCTTTCTAACGTTTTACATCAACTCAACATTCAATGAGCATTTACTTATTTGTGTGAGTCTACATGGTAAAGAGAAAATAGCTACTAAGATAGGTTTTCCAGGCTGTAAGAGTTTAAAAGTGTAATCAAGGGAGAAAAGCAGGGAAACAATTGTGCAATATCGGAGCTCACATACATTGCGTGAAGTTGGGGGACACGTGTTGGCAATGTGAACTGTGCCACCTGGTGGGCTGAAGGCAGCCCTCTAAAGAAAACCATGTTTGTCCTCTGGGCAGCAGGAAACGCAGAGACAAAGGCAAGAAGGTGTGAAGCAGCAGGGCCTATTCAGAGAACTGTGTGATTCTCTCAGCTTGAAAGAGACCATGAGGAAAGCGTGTTCAGAGGTAAGATGAGGATTAGGTCACAGAGATTGGATGTGCCAAGCTAAAGAACTTGGCCTTTATCCTGTACAAATAAGGAAGCCAGTGAAGGCTTTAATAGAAAAGATAATGTAATTAGATTGGCACTTATGCGGATCACTGTGACAGCTGTGTGCAGGTGAGCTGGACATGATTAGCAGGAAGGCAGTCTTCTTCGTAATGTGACTGAGCATGACCAAACCCAAACTAAATGTTTAGCATTTTAACATACATAACAAGACTTAGTCTTTATTTGCTCTAAGGCCTCTGCCTTTTTTCGCATTTTTAGTTTGCTCATGAGATTTAAAACTCTGTGGTCATTTAATCTACAGTTTGACTTACAGCAAAATACTTAACCTATCTGCTTTGATTTATTCATCTATAAAATGAAGAAAATAAAATATTAATTCTCTTATAAAACTTTTTAGGGGCTAAAGAAGTTTTTGCACATAAAGGGATTAGCCATCACATGCATACTATGTACAATTCAACATAAGTGGATACTAGTATCATTTTAAATAAAGGATGAGAATAATAAACATGTACATTTTTTACTTTATCCAAGGCTGAGAATATGGCTGACCCTCTGTTTTTCAGGCCAGATAATGTCTTCATATTGTAGCAGACTGAGAATGATTTGGGGACAAAATGTAGAGCTAGCACTGCTAAATCCCAATTTTAACTCTCAACCCCTCACTGTGAAGATAATTCCCTACAGGCATTGTAAAATGCTGTTAATTACAAAGTGTGATTCTGGACTGGCCTAATCATAACTTTGTTTATGAACTGTAAAGAGACTGTTCCTCTCAAGAATGTGAACACATCTAGAGAAATTGAATGACCCTTGGTGTTCTTCAAGGTAAATGCCCTTTTATAAGACATCTTGTCTTCATCTGCCTATTCCAAGGTTTAAAAAGCTGATTTTGAAGTTTATTTTCCATTAATAACCACACTGGCTGTTCTCTTTTAAAAGCTTACTATAGCAGACACTATATTACATGTTTTGTAATACATCTCATAATCCTGAGGCAATAGTTGTACAGTAGGTTTCATTATTATTCCCATTTTACAGATGAGAAGACAGACAGAACAGAGTTTCTAATGCCTGACCACCTGACTTCAAAGCCCTGGGCAGCTGAATCACTGTTCTAGAGTCATCATTAAAGTAATATGAGTCATATCCTCCAGTTATTAAAAAATTATATATTATTTCATGTATGAATTTCCTTTTAATATGGAGTCACTCATTTATACTTTATAAAAACCTATTTAGTTAAAAAGACAGTACACTTTGAAAATAATAGAGTGCAGCCAAATACCAAAATTAGATGAATTAGTGTGCTAAGTTGAACCACTCCTTAACCTATTGATTACGAAAACAGAAGAAAACACCTTTTCAAGTTTTTTCTTTCTCTTTCAGAATAATTGGATTCAAATTCACATCTGTAGCAGTAAACCAGTGTTTTCAAGCTCTTTTTCTCCCTCTTCCAATTGTTTAACCTCCATCTACATCTCTGGCATAAATTTAAGACTTTATTTGTGAATATGCGGATAAGCACTTTGCCTCGAACAGTATTGTTCAGGGCCCAGCATCATTGTTACAGCTGTAATTGTAACTATCAAGACACAGTTCTTTGTAATTAGAAAGTCAAGATGGTGTTCAGCAGTATGGCAGCACAGACTCACATTTGTTAGGCTATTAGAAAAAAATGTTTACAGAGAAAACAGTGTCATTGTTTAGTGCTCTTAATTGACCATCTGCCTGGTAAAGAAATGTCCAAAGAAGGATAAATAAGACTATAGTACACTTATTTATTTATTTTTTGTGTGTGTGCAGGGAGGAAATTAGGAAAAGCAACAGCAGAGGCAAACTACATAAGACATTGCTAAACCAGGCTGCAAGGGAAACCATGCCATGAATTCATTTTCCTTTCTAATTTCTTCCAGTGTCAAGACAAAGACCTATGGCCTACTCAAAGTTTGTTTAAGAAAAGGGTTTTGGATTGCCCCCACACACACACACTGAGTTCCTTGGCAGTATGGTTCCTACCTCCGTTTTCACCATTCCCACCCAGTTATCCTCCTCATGCTGAAGCTTTGCTCTAACCACTCTGCTTTGTTCTCTGAGGCAGGGTTTCTACAGGGAAATGCTGCTGCTTCTCTGTGTTTGCTGAAGTTGCTTCCAGCCCTCTCATCTCCCTTCGAGCTATAGCAAGCTTACCCATTCCTTCCAGAGCTAGGTCAAGCATTTCTCCTCTACCCGTATGTCATTCTCTGATAAAATCTTTCTCTCCCCTGAGCTTCTGTAACACTTACTGTTTTTCCATTTACTTAACAATGGCAGGTGATGTCTGGTGATGTTATGCTGTTGTGCTGGAACCAGTATTCATACTAAGCTTTTCATTTGCATCCTCATGTGCTTCTGTTTTGAATCTCCCCCTTGTAAAATTCTCTTTCTAGAATCATATCTTACTCTTCTTCTAATTCCCCACAAAATGCTCATCACTTTTTCCTATTTTTTTCATAATTCCAAAAAACAAACCAACACCTGGGGTCCTGTGAACTGTTGATGTTGACCCTCAAGACATATTTTAATTCTCTTCCATAAACATCCTGAGCCCTTATCATGTGCCTGCCTTCCTGCTAAGCACGAAGGACTCAGTAAAGCATCAGCTGTGGTCCCTTGACACAAGGACCTCGCCCCCAGTGGAGTCACATGTCAGGGAGTGTGCAGGGGAAAGCAGGAAATGCGTTAAATCAGAAAGTAATCTTCTTAGAATTTGAATCAAATCAACAAGAGTTAATTTTGACAGGGGCTTTTGTATAGTTACCAAAAACCTAGGTTCACATTGACCAGCCTGCGTTCTTTTGTTGTGTCACACTGTGCACATCTTGTAGAAAAGGCTACATCAACTGGTCTTGCCAGACGGGAAAACAATATGTGGCACCCAGGACAGAGCTGGTCCCAGATTGAGCAATTTGGGTTCCATTCCATGTCCAAAAAGCAAGGAGCAGCTGGTCTTAAGGAGATTATCTGTCGTGCTATATGGATGTCCTTCTGCCCAGGGTCTGAATTGAGTTTCCTCCCAAGACAGTGAGTGACCAGGCTTATGCTTGAGGACCTGTCTCTTCCAGGATCACAGATGGAAGCCCCCATTATAGCCATGCACAGATTCAACACAATATGGAAACTCTTTAAGCAGGAAATAGAACAAAAACACAAAATATGACCTGACCCAATACCAGCCTCAAATTCTAGGAGATGACTACTCTACTTGGTATTTCTTCTCTGTAGTTTTCTGAGAAAATGGAAGCCTGATTCACTACCAGATATTTTTCAAGACTTGTACAAATGTCTTTTGTAAACAACTCCTCTAACCCAGTCTGTCCCTTTCCAACACAGTTATTTTAAAGCATTTTGTATACTTCATATATATTGTTGTGTATCCTGGACAATGCTTTAATCACTGACTGGTTTTATAATTGAAAGGACCATTTCTTGTGCATAGAAATTACTATTACAGATAATTTTATATTTCCTTGCTATTCTATTGTCTTCAGCTGTTAAAGGCCACAGGCTTTTGATGTTGCCCTTCACCTCCTTTGAGTCTTCTTCCCATGACCTCCTCATAACTCACTTCCCTTATTTATGTTAGGTCTCTTCTCACATTCTGCTGTATCACTGAGCTGTGTCAACTTTGAAAAGCAACCCTCACCCCAAACAGTATTGGCATATTCTGTATTCCACACCCTATTTACATTTTCTCCAATGCTCAGCTCATTAAGGCAGGGGGCTTATTTTCTTTCTCACTGGTGTATCTCCAGGGTATTTTGGAGGCATTGAATAAATATAACTTTAGTAAACTAACTCATTTTCAGAAATTCTTGTCGAGTGCCCCTAGAGCAGTGGTTCTCAACCTTCCTAATGCTGTGGCCCTTTAATACAGTTCCTGTGGGTCATGACCCACAGCTTGAGAACCGCTGCCCTAGAGTGTGATAGAGTAAAGTGCTCTATAGAATTCCTTGGCTTTGGAGCCCCATGGTCCTGGGTTTGGATCCCATGTCTCATTTAGCCAGGGTGGGACCATGACCAAGTTTCCTTTCTGTGAGTATGTTTTTCCCACTTCAGAATAGAGACCATAGCATTGACCTCTTTAGAACAGTGCTGAGGGTGCCATGAGATCTGTTCATGTGTCTACCACAGCAGGTATCTGGCACATGTCGATTATTCACTCACCCTCCCTTTGTTTTGTTTGTTTCCTTTCATCTCCTTCTAATTAATGTCTTTCTCTCACTGCCCCCATTTTTCCCTTTTTTTTTTTTTTTGTACTTTTTGCCCTTCTTTCCCTTCTTTCCCTGGTCCCTTCTATCTTGCTGTACTAGGAGCAGAAAAAGCCAAAAAAACTCCCCTTCTATGTGTGCCCTCTTGAAGTGCACAGACACACACACACACACACACACATTCTGCTTTTATTTCTAACTTTCCAAAGGTTTGCACTGAGCCATAATTTATTTATTCAACATATCTTAATGAATATATATGCCTTAACTGTCATCTCTTTCTCTACTGAAGCTTTTGCAGACTCCTAATTTTTCTCAACTCTCTAAGAATTAGACCGTAGTACATTCCTGGACTGCGGTTATTCCCCTCTCTATCTTTTTTTGCTATGCCAAGAGCAAATAGTCTAAAGAGATGCATGAAACTCAAGAACCCACAGGTAGAGATTGCCATTGCTTTTGTCAACTGGAAAAATTAACACAGAGATTTTTCAATATTGTGGCTTAGGTGGACACCTTTATTTTATTGAGGTATGAAAGGGCATTAATGCTAATATTTTATGATTAGAAAATTGGGACAAATTTAGGCAGCAGATTGGCCCATACTAAAATAAAACTGTAGACACCTCAGTATGTAGAATAATGTCTGGAAAAATAGGATTAGGATTAGGTAAACTCAGCTACACTACCTAAAACAAACAGAAAGGGGTTCATTATATTCACATTAGAAGAAGTACTGTGACAGATTATTCAGAATTGACACTTTTTAGTGATGGCTACAGCATCTCTAAAGATTCCCTGTGATTCAGGTGAGAAGAGGGAGGAAGTTGAGGACACAGACATGGAACATTTCTGATTAAAATTTATTGGCCATAATGAAGTTCCATGGCTAGCCCACCTGCAATGGAGATCAGGGATGAGCTGCTTTGGCTCCAGCTTCTACCACAGAGACCAGCATAAAGGGAAGGTCATTGGAATGAATAGTGTACAGTATCTACAGCAAAAACAGTTGTAAATAAATGAGATAATTATTAAGGAATAAAGTTGGCATTTTAGAGCTAAACGATTCCATATGTGTGTGTGTGTGTGTATCTATATTTATTTTTTATTTATTTTTTTTTGCCAGAAAGGTAAACTGCAGTTGTCCATGGATCCCTTTAACGTCACAGAGTTTCTAAGTCCATTTCCACTGTTACAACAAAGTATCTTACGCTAGGTAATTTGTAAAGAACATAAATGCATTTCTCACAGTTCTGGAGCCTGGGAAGTCCAAGGTTAAGATTTGAGCAGATTTAGTGTCTAGTGAAGGCCTCCTTGCTGTGTCCTCAGTGGTAGAAGAGCAGACAGGCAGCAATAAGGCTGAGCTAGTTTCGTTCTGCCCTTAAAAAGGCCAGTAATGACATTCATGTGGGAGGAACCTGTCTGACCTACCTAATCACTTACCAGAGGTCTATCTTTAATACTGTCACCTTTAGTGTTCAGCTTCCTACATATGGCTTATATATGTTTGAAACCATAGCACACAGTAAGTGTATTCTCAGAGACAAAGTTAAGTCAGCTAATTGCCAGCAAGGCCCCTTGTTTCATGATCTACCAGCTACTGATTCTTCACATTCCCCGAAGGTAGGAGGTTGGACTTGCCCCTTGCCCTCAGTGGTTCCATCATTCTCTGAGAACCTTTATTACGGGTGTCTCTGCTTTCACCGTTTATTAAAAAAACAAAAAAAAAGATGGACACATCAAAGCTCAGAAATTTGAACCTAATTATTCTTGAATTATCCAGCTAATAATAAGTTGGAGTTTAAATCCAAAAAATTTGTGATGCAAAGGTACTAACTAGCAAGGACATGTTATGTCAGAAACCATTACTACATATGAAGCACAATAAGAACTAATAAGTTTTTATAATTTGTTTATTATTATAATATTGAAACATTTCTTTTAATTTTTAGAAGAATATTTTAACTTTGTTGTTATTATTATTTAACTAATGGACTTATTCCCTTCTAAGCAAACTGAAAACATGATGTTATACATGATGTTGGGCAGAAAATATGTTTTTTTTTTTCCTTCACAGTCAACTAAAACAAACAATTTATCCATGAATTCTAATCCTGAGTACATTGGAGCTGAAAAAGTTGGAGAAATAAACAAGCTTTGCTCCTATTTCTCCCATTCCCATCTTATCGGCATTGGAAAGAGGAGCAGTTAAGTTCATGCTCAAAGATATCAAGTCCAAAATAGATGAACTATACTGCAAGGCTCTCAAACTTCAAAGCTCATCTGCATTTCCCTAGAGCCTTGTTAAAATTTGGGTTCTGGTGGGTATTTGGGGGAGGAGCCTTAGATTTTTGTCTAAGTTCCCAGGTGATGCTGATGCTGCGGGTCCTGTCACTTTTAACCCTATGGCCGTGTTTTATTTTTTTCTTCAAACCACTTATTATCCCTGAAGTATCATATATCAATGCATAAAAATCCATTTCCTTCCCAATAGGTTGTCATATCTCTGAGTTGATCTGCTGTTCACCTCTGATTTCTAGCATCTAGATTAGTGCTTCGTTTATAGGAAAAGCCCTTCTAAATAGCCATTGAATAAATGAATTAATCTGGGAGAAATACTTTAAACAGATCATCCTAACTTTGAAAAGCCTTAAATTCCAATATATATCTGTGTACATATATGTGTATATATACATATGTGTGTATATAAAGGGTAGACATAAAGTTCATGTACAAGTTACTGTGTTAAACTATTTTAAATTGCACATGAACTTCATGTCCACCCTACATATATCTCTGTGTGTATGTGTGTGTATATATATATATATGCATAGCCATTGCATCTACCTACTAAAGGCTATTGGCTTCTAATTCTTCTGTCCCAGAGGCACTTGCCTTCCTGAAAGGCCCTGCCTCTCCTCCCTTGCACTTTACCTCCCCATATCTAAGTTAGTCTAGATTCCTACAGTACTGTTGGCATTTTCATGGGATAGACTCTAATGTTCTGTCTTACATACAGAAGAGTATGTTACAGCAGGAAAAGGCTTTTTCTGTATTTTCTGGGTGATGGCATAAGATCTTTATTAGGTCAGTCCCTTGCAACCACAAGCCTCTTAGGGAGGTAATCTGTCCAGCTCATCCTGTCACCCTTCAACTTAGTGCCACTCAGTAATGATGGGCTCTGGCTGTCATCTCTATTATCCTTGTGCACTAAGTTTGCCCACTTCCTTCCACCTTTAGTTCATTTGGATTCATTTAGCATCTTTACTTGAAAATGCTTGGTAATTACCTCTGAGAACTCAAGAAGGACTAACTATTCAAATAGTTTCCAAGTAGACCTTGCCATGAGAAGGCCTGAGTGTTAGTGGTAAATACTACTTTTGGTTTTCATATATTGACAGAGTCCAAGAAACTTGATATCAAAACAATGAAAATCTTGTTGTCAGCCTTTAGGAAAGTTTGCAAGATTTATATGCTTTCGTAGTCCAAGGCACATTCACACAATCAGATTCTACCTCTCCCTCAAATCTCTTTTATCTACAATAGATCTTGTTTTAAAGGTACCTGCCCATTTATTGTAGATGACAGACTAATAAAATGAAGTCAGTTTAATAAATGCTATATCAGAATATCCCATCTTCTAATGTGGTAATGTGAAATTTCACTACTGTAGGAAGCATTTAACATTCTGACTATTTCCATACTTTTAATAAATATTTGCAATTCTTATGATAAAGAATCCTGGTAGAAAATACATTTCCTCCCAAATTTATGTGGCTGCTGGCAAGTGGCCATTTTCTAATTTTCTGTCTCGCTTACATACATTTATTACAGATTTATAACTACTTCTTTCTGCCCTTTGACTGGCACTGAGCATGCTGATTTTTCTGAGTAGGAATGTGTGTGGTTGAAATTGAGGGTGGTAAACAAGAACTTTCTGGTTTTCAAATTGGAGGTTTGGTCCTACCTTCTTGGAGGGTCTTTCAACCTCAATTTTATTCACCTCTACTGTACATTTGAATAAGTCTGCATGGAATTTGAGAATCCTTTCTCAGCTCCTCAATACAGTGAAAAGTTGGAGACAGGCACAGTGTCATGTGTTCTGATGTATTAAACTTTGAGCTTACCCATAGAATGCTGTAGAGAGAATTTGCAAAATACTTGTTAGGGTAATAAAACTTAGAGAGACAATAATTTTCAGGTCAGATAAATTAAATTTCCAATACAAAGAGAAGGAAGCCATTTAAGAAAATTCTATTGTAAATTGTTAGGCAGAATAGAAAAGGTAAACTTTTTAATGTTTGTCCTGATCCTTTAATATGAAATTCCAATCTCCATGTAAAATTCGTGGGTATACCTCAAGCTCAAACCCTTCGAAACAAAGCTCACTATTCCTGCTCACACTTAGTACTACCTTGTGATGTAAAGAATGCGATGTTAAGAATGTGATGTTAAGAATCTAGCCCCTTATCTGCGTGCTGAACTTCACTATCATCAGACAGAACAGATAGCTAAGTCTTTTGTAAGCATTTCCTTTCCAATGCTGTCCCAAGGTCTTTTTGTCCTACCTCTCTGCTACCCCTTTACTGATTTCCTCCTTCAATTCCCACTGACACTGCTGTAGCTTATTTACTAATTATCACTAATGACTATCCTTACTCATGAGTCATTTAAACAATACATTATCTCATTTAAGCAGTCCAGTAGTTCTACTAATTGGGTGATATTACCCCATTTTACAGACAGAGGGAAGCAGGGTGTCTGTGGCT
The DNA here is from genome assembly GCA_963574355.1 of Loris lydekkerianus. NCBI lineage: Eukaryota > Metazoa > Chordata > Mammalia > Primates > Lorisidae > Loris > Loris lydekkerianus. The sequence continues at coordinate 33,440 of CAUYPK010052952.1, read as the reverse complement.
TGCCCACAGTCTCCCAGCTGGGAAGCCTTAGTGCTGGGATTTGAACCCTGACAATCTGACACCAGAAGTGAAGCTGTGAACCACTAAGCTCTCTCCACCTCCCACCAGCTACTGTAAAATCTTCAGAAGATGCTCCTTGCTTACTTTCTCTTGTCTCTCCTTTCCTTCTTTACATTTCTGCCACCTACTGCATACAATACTATGGGTTTATATCACAATATACAAAACTTCTGAAGATACCCTCCTATCATTTATTTGCTCATTCATTTATAATTCATTCTGTTATTTCCTTTATTCAACAACTATTGTGGACTAGGTATTATGTACCATTCAAAATCTAGGCCCAGGGCTCGGATATAGACAGAAGTCACCTGAAGTTCTTGCCCAATGAATGATGACTAAGGAGGTGGTGATACAACATAGGCATGAGTAGCAGTAAGTGATGTTAAGAAAGAGAAAGCAGACTAAAGGATAGAAAGAGAGCATTTGTTCCTTTAAATAAGGTACGTTGGGAAAGCCATCTGTAAAGAGTCACATTTAGGTGTAGACCCAAGTAAGAGGAGGGTGCCTTCTAGCCTAAGGGAACAGCATTTGTAATAAAGAGGAAAGTGAATGCCCAGTGCCTGTAGCAGGGCTCTCCTGAGGCTGTTCAGGGCATCCAAGAGGCCAGGAAGACTAGAGGCAGGAGTGCTCCTGACAAAAAGGACTCAAGTGGGGCTGGGAGCCCCATGGACCATACTACATTCTTGGGAATGATATTCCTTTCCCTTTCACTCATGTATCTATATTTACAAAATCTTCCAAAAAGAGGAAAACTTGTCACAATGTGTTACTTGCTGTCCCTAAAACAGAACCTGCCCCTTACCACCTCCCTGACTTTGTCCAGGCTAAAATTCCTTTTCTCCAGCTTCTGAAACCTGCCCGTCCTTTAAGACTCACTTCCAATGCCATAGCTTGAGTTAATTCCTCCCTTGTATCCCGTCTTGCTTTAGCTTCCGACTCAGTGAGGAGGAGGAGAGGGAACAGGAATACGGTGCAAGACTTCAGATGTCAGGCAGTCTCAGATTAAATTCCAGTGCACTTCTTGCTGACTGGGGTCTTCCAGAGCAAGCGAGGATGTCCTTCCAAGCTTCAGATTGGCTTTGCTATTTAAAAATTGTGGCACTACAGGAATAATTGCATAAAGTTTTCAGAGGAATAAGTGAGATTGTTCTTACACATTGTACAAATCCAATACATTTTAGATTTAAATTACTTTAAGAGATGTCTAGGATTTCAGCACCCTCCTCCCCTTTTATAACCCTAATGAAATATTCTAGTATTATGCTCCTATCTAGTTGCTTTTCTGGGTTAGACTTTAAGTTTCTTGAGAGCAAGGACTATATCCAATCTATCACAATATTTCCTTCAGTAGGTATGAATACAGTGGGTTAAAAGAATTTATTATCTAAGTAACTGATTTCTGTACTTCATCTAAAATATTTAGGAAAAATTTAGGAAAGGGTTTTGTAAAATCTAAATCCAAGTGTTTCTCTTTTTTTTTACAATGGGTTTGAGAGAAAAGGCTGGGAAATACACAATATATAGGAAAGATTTTTATTGCCTTAGGGGAAAGAAGGATTTTTTGAACAAGATACAAAAAGTACTCAACTTAGAGGAAAAATAAAAAATTTGGCTACATTAAAATTAAAATTTTGTCTATCAAAAGTGAGTAAAATGATAAGACACAAACTATAAGGGGATATTTGCAATTTACTAATCAGCAAATATTTTGTATGCAAAATGCACTTCTATTGTCTACTAACAGACTTTTCAAGAGACACATGCCTACAGAAAAGATGGGAAATATGATAACAGAAGTTTTACAAGAAATAGGATACAAATTAAGAATAAATGAATGAAAACATGATCAAAATTATTTTTAATTAAGGAAATAATGTTAAAGACCTCAATAAATGTTATGCCAAATAGGTTGTCAAAATTAAGATGTTTGATAATAACTACCCCAGTGGTAAAGACTGGGACCCTTGAGAGTACATAGACTTTTCTACTAGAAGCAGGACTTGATGGAATCATGTCAGAAAGTGACTTAGTACCATTTTTTAAATTAGAACAATTTCATCCTTATGGGCCAGGAGTTCTATTTCTAGTTAAATGAATTAGAGAAAGTTTTACTCCTAAGTCCCCCCCCAAATATGCACAAGAACATTCATAGAAATATTGATTATCAGAACAAAAACCTGGGAACTTATTATAAACTGAATTATGTCCCTTGAAATCCATGTTACAGCCTTATCACCAAAGTGACTGTATTTAGACAGAGAACTTCTAAAGAGGTAATTAAAGTTAAATGTGGTCATGGGGCTCTTACCCAACATGACAGGTCCCTGTAAGAATAGGTCCTTATAAATAAAGGAAGAAATACCAGAGGTGTGCACATAGGAAAGGCCATGTAAGGATACAGTGAAAAGGGAGCTGTCTACAAACCAGGAAGAAAAAGTCCCCAGAATCCACTCCTGCTGGTACCTTGATCTTGCAGTTTCATCCTTCAGAATTGTGAGAAAATAAATTTATATCAGTCAACCAGTCTACATTTGTTATGATAGCCTACCAAAGTAATAGTTACGTAACTAATTTATGATATGTGCACACAGTTGAACATTATACAGCAGTAAAAGTGAATAAACAACAGCTATACCCAACTAGGGGTTGAATCTTAGAAAAACATTTAAGAATAAAATCAAGTCATGAGAAAGTATATCCAATGCCGTACTATTTTTATAAAGCTTTAAAACAAGAAATAGTTAATATGTAGCATTTTGGTATATGTATTATGCATGTCAGTTAAGACTTTTTTTTTTTTTTCAGTTTTTGGCCGGGGCTGGGTTTGAACCCTCCACCTCTGGTATATGAGGCCAGCACCCTACTCCTTTGAGCCACAGGTTCCATCGGTTAAGATTATTTTTTAAGAAGCTAAGGAATCATGAAAATAAAATCTAGCATAATAGGAAGATTGGGGAATAACATTACAAAGACCATCATGCAGAAGCAATGGAATTGTTAATGTTCTAGTTTTAAGTCAGATAATAAGTTTGCATTTTAAGGTCTCAAACTCATTTATAGATTCTATGATGTTGTTTTTATGCATCAAATCTATATAAAAGGGACCAATAACTGCTTTGACTTGGGGGGGGGGGCTACTTTTCTTTTACATGCAAGTATCTTAGTTCATTTGAGTTTCTATAAGAAAATGTCATAAACTGAGTGGCTTAATAAACAACTGAAATTTATTTCTCACAGTTCTAGGGGCTGGGAAGTCCAAGATCAGGGTGCTGGCAGATGTGGTGTCTTCTAAGGGAACTTTCTTGTTCATAGTGCCTTCTTGCTGTGTTTTCTTATAGACAAAGGGAAAGGAACCTCTCTCAGGCTTCTTTTATAAGAACACCAATTCCATCCGTGAGGGTTGCTACTTTATGACCTAATCACTGCCCAAACACCCCAGCTCTTAATACCATCACCACCTTGGGAGTTAAGATTTTACCATATAATTTTGTGTGTGGCAGGGACGAGGGGCACAGACCACAGACATTTAGATCCTAGTAGAAAATATATGGCCTTCCGTTATTTCCATTGTAATTACTTTATTCTCCCTTTCCTTCACAGCCTTTACCTTCTTTTTTCCATATAACTTGGTGCTTCAGAAACTTTAGCAGTACAGGAATAGCCAATTTCATTAATTTTTTTTGTTATGAAAAAAAAAATCCCACTAATATAACAGGTGTGTGAGAGTACAATCTTTAGAATTGATTCCAGTATAAAATTAATTCTCAGTTACTTTAATTTATTTAATTTGTATATGCAAAGTACCCCAGTCACTGAGAAGATAATTGACTTTTCTCTGAAGTCTCTCTGTCTACATATTAATTTCATCTTCTCTCTCAGCCCCACACACTCATTGAAACTCATTGGTATTATCTAAGTGTACATAGGAGAGCTGCAATATCAATAAGTTTGTCAAACATCATCATATCTGGTCTGTTGGGCAGAATTTGTTTACGTTATCCCAATTCTATAACCGTATAACATTAAACAACTGCCTTCCAACACTTTATGGACTCTCCTCTTTTATGAGTCACCATTCATTACAGGTTAAGTGTCACTGTAAAATAGCTACATTAAAATACTTATGGCAAAGTCTCTAATGGCTAAGGAAGCAAATTTTCCAATCTTTAATTGGTAATTTTTAAAAAGTTTAAATTCTAAAAATCCTATTACTAGCCTATTATATTCCTTGTGTAGTTGTGGGACTAAAGAAGTTATAATGGGCAGAGTAACTATTTTTAGGGAATTTTTAATCTGATGTATATATTGATAAGAAGTGGAAATGTTGCTAAGATAAGTTACGATATTTCTCCCTACTAAAACATTGCATTTTGATGATATTTTATTGCCACTCTTCTTATCCTAAAGTCTTCAAAACAAACTGTCTTACCACATGAAATGTCTACGGCAAACACTGAACAATTTGATTTTATCAGAAAGTTTTGTGTAAGAAGTCTCACAAAAGGGAGGGTAGGATGTTGAATTATTATTGTCATTATTATTTTCTTTTTGTCAAGGACATAGATTAAATGTGAAATATTATTTCAACATTAATGATTCAGTATGACACCCATCAACATCACTACCACCAGCCTGGAAAGTATAATGATTGAAAAATAAGTTTCTTCTCATCAACACCAACTTACTTCATTTACTGGCTGGGTCTGGGAAGGAAGCACTGAAGGAATGATGGTAAGTTCCTAGCACTAGACAGAACCTAATAAAAAAGGTTTTCTTTTCCAATGATTCCAAAAACCTTAAGCTGCATTAATTTTTCTTTTAAAATAGAGTTTCCTTTCTTTCCTCATTCAGTGAAGTGTATTTTCCTTCCGATGCTAAATCTGTACATCCCAAAAGCACGAACACAAAAGCAGACTTCCTTGTTCCCTAATTATCTTTGGCGGAATTAGTATCATCGAAAGAAAATCCCAGCAAAATCAACTTACATAAGCAGGAGAACAGGAAGCAGCATGTCATTTAAAAAGTCATCTGTTGTTGTGGCCCACACACAGCAGCACAGGGATCGAAGCCTCTGCTGGAAATGTCACCAAAGCATGCTGATGAGATGATTGATGCCAGGCCTCTAAATTGTCCTAGTAGTTGTGTTGGAGGGATGATATGAATGGTACTTTACAGTTTGTTGTAACTATGCTTAAAGAGCCACCAACTTCATCCTCAAATTTACAGAGCTTAGCATTTGGATTTAGGCCTAAGTTTCTTGTGAACATGCATAAATGTCACTGTGTGATATTGCCTTAGGCAGCAACTGGAGTTGCTCCTTTCCTGAAAATTGACCACAAGCACTTTGTGAGTCCCATTGGGCCTTTCGTGTTCTTTCATAATGAATTTCCATTTAATTTTTACTTTTGTTGGGTGGACGGCAATCCATAAATATAAACGGGAGGGCTGTTGGCCATTATGGGTCCTATAATTCAGTCCAGTGGAAGCTCTGATAAAATGTACACTGGCTAGAACTCCATTCTTACTGCTCACATTTATAATAAATTCCCTACTGAATTGCAATCTGGTAACATCTATTCTCATGCATTATCCTATCTGTAATGATAACAAAATCATGCTAATCCATTCTGATTTTTTTTTGTGTGTGTGACACTGAAGCTGAATAGCCCCTCCAGCCAGCCTCTGACATCAAAGTGCTTCTTCCCCATCGTGCTTCTTAAGAACAAAACTGCATTCCACTCTTTTGCACACTCTAATCTTTTCATTTCTATTACAATACTTCATTAATTTGACTACCTCATTGCTTTGTAGCTTTGAAGAAGGGCAGAAGTGGAAAACACTTGAATCCTCAGTAACCTCTGGCAAGGAGGGTCTGTTCTTCCAAATATTTCAACTATTTCCTCCCCACTGGCTTGCTATCATGTTTGGGTCCCTGAAAGGAGCAGACAGGAAACTGTGGCCTCCCACCTTGGTCATCATAAATATTTTTCAGATAATGGATAATTCTCCTGATCTTATGCATTCCCGTGCATTTGAGAGATTCTCAGTACAAAGAGAAAAATGCAATTTGATTTGAGGTATTTCTGGATTTTATAGGGGTGCTGAATTACAACCCTATAATGGTGAGGGAACTAAAAACTTCTCCATTACCAAATGCCAGCTTTATCTCTTTCTTTTTTCTTTCCCCAACCTGAAAAGAAACAACTGAAAAAGCTATTCAATGCAATAAACAGTACTATTCCTCCATATATAATCCCATATTTGCAATATTAATTAAATGTGGGCAACATGGATTGCACATGTATGTGTAAAGTAAGGAAAGGTTCTTACTTTAAATCCTAGAAAGGAAATATGAACCTCTATACAAAGCAGGCTGTTCACTCTGGGCTGCTCTACAGATTAGCAATGTGTCCTTACATTGATCTTCTATCTGGGTCAACTTTGCTAGTCTCAATCTTGCTCTCCATAACTAAACTGTTGGTTGTATATCTTATTGTAGGGTATTTTCTCCAAATTTGACTAATTTTATCAGACTCCTTTTAAGTCTTCTTTGTACAGTTCCTACAAGTTTGACTTCTGTGATGTGGATTTTGGAATCTTCTTGAGCCTGATCAATCATTCTCATAGTGTGTCCCTGTATTAAGATGGCCTCACAGTCGAGCACATTTAAATATTGTTTTAGGTTAGTTTCCCCTGTGAGCAACCAGAGTCAAGGGCTTGTATGCAACTTATTTGGGAGGTGATCCCAGGAAGCTCAAAGTGAGGAAAGATGGAAAGTCAGAGAAGGGACAAAAGCCAATAAAGTATGTGTTAATGAGCTGATTACTGCTGTGGGCAATGGGGCTCATTGCTCTGGGGACCCTCTGGGAAACCATGTGGAACAGGCCTCACAGTTCTTCTGGGATTGGTGGGGAGGCTGAGTGGGTCCACTCATGCTCATTCCCCACCTGGGAGAAAGTTGAACTAAAGGATATTAACACTCAGCACTTCTTCTTTGTGCCTTGCCCTGTAATAAACATAAGGTGTTGGGAAAAACCCTTGGCAAAGAAGTAAAGAGAGGTAGGTTTTGAGGGAGAGCTCTGAGCTGCTGCAAGCTGCCTACCTTGGCAATAAGGAAAGTCAGGTGGTCTGGTGGGGTGTGGGGTGGAGAACATCAGGAAGGGCTGCTCTGGGCTGCAAGATGCAGGGGGTCTCAAAAGTTCTCCCAAAGTTGCCACACACACACAGGCATATGGGAAACTATAGCTAAATGTACCTTAATTTACAAAAGATTCATTATAATTTTTTACAAAATAATTCCAAAATATTCTTTGTGTGTTGGCAACTTCTTTTGTTTATAATTTATTTTTATTATTAAATCATAGCTGTGTACATTAGTGCAATCAAGGGGTACATTGTACTGCTTTTATATACAATTTGAAGTATTCTCATCAAACTGTTCAGCGTAGCCAATTTCCCATTTACCCTATGTATGGTGACCTTAGGGGAAAACTTTGGGACGCTCTGTAGATAGGGGCACCTGGCCAGACATAGAGCAATAGCCCATGTAGCCCATGAAGCTGCAGAGTTTGCTGAAGTCATTACAGTCTAAACAATAATAATAATAATAACTCAGAGGCTACGATGGCCAAAGGCGATGTGTCAATCAGTGTGTAAGCCGCTGCAGCTGTACACAGGGGCAGAGGCAGATCTGAGTGCATATCCCGTCCAGAGGGGCTGCCAAGTCTGAGCTCCAGCCAATTGTTGCCCTTTGAGAACATTGGTCAATGTTGTAAGATCTACTGATTTGTTTTGTTATAAGATCTATTGATCCAAAAATCAAGGCTTTATAGGAAACATCTTGATTTTTAAACACTATAGACACTGAATGTATTTGAGCCCCACGAATCATTTCTGGGGCCTCTGTTCTAAAGGCTCGCAGACATATGCTAAGTGGCTCATTTATGCATTTCTGGGTAAACTGGTTTTGCTAACACAGGCTTATTTCACAGAAATCAAGTTTCTGAGGGAGCTTAAGAAAAGGGGATTAAGTATATGCAGTGAGAGGCAAAATGGGGCAGTCTCTGTCACTAAATAAACTTCTACTGAGCCTAACACTATCTTTGGGGTGTAGTGGGGGGCTTTAAAATAGGTCAACAGTTTTTCTCCCTTGTTAATGTAACCCAGGTTAAAGCAGCATTGCTTTGCATCAGGAAAATTTAAGGTAGAGCTTTGATCTCCTTCCTATTAAAATAAAGTAATGCATTATCCTGACCTCAAAAATGTAGTCTTAATTAGGGTCCTTGAATGAAGTAATTGACCTTGACACTGTCTTCAGCTCAGGGCACAAAGCTGTTATCAAAATGACTTATCGAGAAGTAAGACATGCTACACTAAAGACTATTTATTTAATAACTCCACACTGAAGAATTTTAAGCTCTCAGAGTTCATACACTGCAAGGACAAAAGCTGGGTTGGTACGGCCACTAAGGAGAGGACATTTTATTAGAATAAAATCCATGTCGAGATTGTGCATTGGCAAAATGTATAGTCTTTGTTTAAATATTGTACCAGTATTTTTGATAGTTTTAACCTAGTTCATTTGCATCATAACTTGATTATTTGGTTGTGCAAATTCTTTCTAATCATCAGCACAAAGAGTGGACATGGAGAGGAACAGAAAGAGCAGCAGACTAAAAGTCAAGAGATTCCATCTGTGGTGGTATCCAGTGCAGCTTTGGGAAAAGTTTGCACGTGACTGTCTTTAAATTTCTTAAAGCTTTATTATCTCATAAAAATATAATTATTGAACTTTTACTTTGACCTTTCTTTGTCCCATTTTTCTTGCCTAAAATTCAGTTATCAATTCTTCTCATCAAAGTAGACTCTGAGCAACATGGACAGCTGAAAAAAATGTCTCTAGTTCCCCAAACTTTTTTTCCGGTTCTTTCCTTTCCAAGACTTCACTCCTTTCTCATTAACCCGTTCCCCATATCCATATGTCACTTCCTTGCACTCTGCCTCACCAAACTGAGTTTGTTCTCAAGATCCCCAAACACTCACCCATGGTAAAAACGGACTAGCCAGTAACTATCTTTTGTTGCATTTGCAGTTATATCTGGTTGCCAGTTAAGATTTTACTCTCCTGTTATAGAAATTCAAGAAATAAGTATGCCAGTGGTAGCAATCTTAGGCTGCTAGTAAAGAATAATTTCTCCTCTCCTTTCCAGCTAGGAAATAAGGTATATGCATAGTATAGAAACTTGAGGCTCAGGTTCAGGCTCAGGTTACAGAGACTGGTCGGACCAGAAAAAGGGCTCAGATTCTGCACGTTGCAGACATAGACAGTGCATTCATTATGTGACAAGGTTCTAGAGGCATGGATGTGGAATCAATCCAAGTGCCCATCAGTATATGAGTGGAGGGATAAAATGTGGTATGTGCCTACCATGGAGTACTACTCAGCCTCAGAAATGAAATGACAACATTTGTCCTTTAGGAATGTACAGGCTAAAGGAAGATATGGAAGGCAGCGGAGATTTGCCGGGTGGTGCTAGTCTGTACTGGCAGGTCCAGGTAGGGCCAGCAACAGACCCACCCTAATCATGCTTTTCTACCTTTTCTGCAGATAACATCTATGCATAATAATCCAATCAAGCCATGTAGCTCTATTCCCAAATTCTTATCTTCTGATATATCATCTTTCTCTTCCACCTGTCAATTTCTTATTCATGATGTCAAATCACTACCACTGTGCTAATCCTAGGGACCACAGCAAGTGTGCCACAATACTTATTTCTGGTTTGGACTCCTCAAATCATTTGTGGCTCTGCCTTATATCCATCAGAGAACTTAAGACATTCTCCAGCTTCTTATTTAGTCCTGGGTTTCAGGTTGGTGTACCTGGAAAGGTACTTCATGTCCCATTAATAAAGATATCAAAAATATCCTCTGAGAATTCATAAAGGAGACTACTTAAGAGAGAAAAATACATGTAATGAAAAAAGGCACCTGCCGTTGAATGTTTGTAGCAGCACAATTCATAACTGCAAAGATGTGGAATCAATCCAAATGCCCATCAGTATATGAGTGGAGGAATAAAATGTGGTATGTGCCTACCATGGAGTACTACTCAGCCTTAAAGAAGGTGAACTAATACCTTGAATTAACCTGGACAGAAGAGGAGATCATTCTCCTAAGTGAAGTATCACAAAAATAGAAAAACAAGTAACACATGTACTCACTTTTAAATTGGAACTAATTGACCAACACTTACGTGCACATATGGTAATAACACCTGTCAAAAATCATGTAGGTAGGAGGGAGGAAGAAGAAGTGTGTAAATTCACACATAACTGGTACAATGCTCACTATCTGGGTGATGGGAACACTGATAACTTTAACCCAAATAATACAAAAGCAATGTATGTAACCAAACGTTTGTATCCCCCATAACATTCTCAAATACAATTGAAGGAATAAAAGAAAAAGAAATAGAAGAGTTAGTAACATTTTCACCAAGGATGCATTTCCTCTGGTCTTGAAGTGTGATCTGGAGTTTGGCAGGAGGAGAGGGAAGAAGGCATTTATTTAGGCTGATGCATGACAAATTTGGTTACGTTTGGAGAACAACAAGAGGTTTCAGGAGGAAGACATGTCTGCACCCCCCTAACCTGCCATACATATCCACTTCATAAGAAGAGCTTTGACACCCAGTCAAAAACAACGAAGGTTCAGAGTCCACATTCCCCAATGCATCTATGGAAGCAACAGAAAGATATTACCTTGTGAAAGAGAACATTTCGGAGAGAACCTTGCTACTGCGATAACTTGACATCATAGAGTATACCAGTTATTGCCAGAAATAACTATGTAACTCTCATGACCCCCAAATGTTTCTGATCTTTCTGATTCCTAAGACCCAATGTGTGTGCACACACAACCTCAACCAATACCTCCCAGCACTCTCTACTCACCCTCCCTTCAAACCCACTCCTCTCATTTTGTATTTGGTCCTGAGATATTTCCTTAACAATAGGTGGGACCCATCATTCTGATTTTAACTTCTTCCCACCAGGAAGTAGAGATTTATCTTGAAAAAATGTTTGGAATTTCCAGGGGAATATTAATAAAATGTGAACGTGCATCCCGCAGCAGTGGAGAGAATGCCCCAGAAGTTTGTAAGCTTCTGTGGGAGGTTAGAGGCAGCTGTGAGGAAATGTGCTCCCGGGTAGCGAGCTCCCAGCACAGATCTTTCACTATCCAGGAATCTCTAATTACTAATATGGTACATGAACAGTATGAAACGTCCTTACAATTGCAGACGCCTTTTCAAAGATAATCTTTAATAGTTTATTTGACAACCTGTAAAATTATAGAAAATTATTAGTCTTGGGAATTACAAAAATCCCTGTAGTACAGTCAAACAACAAAATTATAATTACCTGTGGGTAATTGAAATTTAACTGTTTTTTTTATTGTATATTACACATCAATAGCAACATAAGTTCAAGAGGTTTTTTTCTTCTTTCCTTTTTTCTTAAAGAACCTGAGAAAATGGACAGCACTGTTGGGGGTTTGTGAGTTCCTGTCACAGTACTGAGCTTGAACAATTTCGATTAAAGCCCCATGTTTGAGACTGTCATTAGACCTGCATTAAATTACATATCTGGAGTGTTAAAAAAATAAAGAGTACAGTAGCTTTTCCCAAGCTATCTAAGGTAGGTAGTTAAGGACTTGATTATCTTTAAAGATCTATTTTTCCCTCACTGAAAGTCATTGTTTCTTTCATTAAACATAAAACACATTTAAGAACGCTAAAGTGTGCAGACAAGAATATTAGGATGGCATATTCTAAAGTACCTTTGTTCTGTATTCATTGCTCTGGGTTGACTTCTGCATTGTATAATGTGATTTTATTATTTAGCTCTCACTCGGGTGAGCTGAACAGGATTGGCATTGCTTGGGGCTTCTCATTCCCTGGACTTTAGAGTAGGTGCCTTCCTCCTCTTCCTCATTCAGCCTCCCCCTCCACCACCCTCCAAGGGAAAAAAAAATTAAAAACTCGGAAGATCTTCAAACCAAAGCAAGGTGCTGGCATTTCAATTATACCTCATCACTTCTTTGACCAACAGAGAAGACAAAGCACCCCCGGGCTCCACACCTTGGGTTTCCTTGTTCAAAGGAAACTTCTGGTTCTTCCCAGCTGGGATACGGGTTTAACTGAGTGGAAAGAAAGTAATGGACCTGCACATGGAATAAAAACAAACAAATAAAAAAAAAAAAAAAAAAAAAAAAAGGTCACAGGCAAAAAGACTGCTCCTTTGAGAAATTGTATTCACCCTTTGTTGCTTGTCCTCACTCAGATCTCTCCTCCATCCCTGTCACAGAGCCCTGTCATTTCCTGTCTATAAACATGCCTACAAGGACCTGGGAGAGCCCTGGACCTCAGGACAGCCCTTTGAAGTCTTTATCTAGAAGTAGCAGCTTCAGGCCAAATGGTTTGACCCAGTTACATCTCTGTGGTTTGGAAAGCAAGGAGAATTTAAATCTATTTTTTTCTTTCACCTAGTGTTTCCTGATTTTTACATCTTTGGAAAGAAAGAAATAGGGTCAAAGGATATGGAATGTTTAGGGCTGATATTAGCTGGCTAGTGCCATTTTTCTGTAAGTAGTCAGAGATGTGGGAGTATATGAGGCCTTCAACTACCATAGTCATCACTGGGGAGCTTATGAAACATGAGACAGAAGAAAGAGGTGCTGTTGCTTTCAGACCTTTGCCTTAATTATACCGAATGAACCAAGAGAAAGAAGACAAAGGAAAATGTTCAGAAACAGTAGCATCAACTCATTTTTTACCTCCTCCTTCATTAATTCACTAAAAAATGTGATGGCAAACATTGAAATAAACACACACATACCCACTAACTTTCTAGATAGAATACCATCAAAATTTCCCATTCTCTGTGGATTGAATTGCATCCCCCTCCAATTCATACATCGAAGCCCTAACCCCCCAGTGGAATAATATTTGGAGATGGGACCTTTAGGAAGTGGTTTGGGTTAGATGGCATTGTGAGGGTGGGGCCCTCATGATTGAGATTAGTGCCCTTATAAGAAGAGATGCCAAAGAGCTTGTTCTAGCCCACTTTGTACTTGTGTAAAAAGAAGAGGCCACATAAACACACAGCAAGCTGGTAGCCAGGAAGACGGCTCTCATGAGAACTTAATCATGCTGGTACCCTGATCTCAGATTCCCAGCCTTCAGTACTGTGAGAAAATAATCTTCTGTTAAGCTACCTAGTCTACAGTATGGTATGGCAACCTGAATTGTCATACTGTACTATCAGAGAGCTTAAGTCATAACTTCATCCATTTTTTTAAGTACTTTATTTCAGATTAATGTGAAGGTACAAACCAGCAGGTCAAAATATTTGATTTTGTTATGTAGAGTCCCTCTTGTGATTATGTCCCACACACAAAAGGTGTACTAACACCCCTCACCCCATGCCCATTCTGTGAGATCACCCCAACCCCCTCCCTCTCCTTTATTACCCCTGCCCAAAATTTGAATCAAAATGAGTTTTTCCTGTGTGGGCATGGATCAGATCTTCTATTGGCTTCATATTAGTATTGAGTACATTGGGTAATTGCTTTTCCTTTCTTGTGATACTTTACAAGAAGAATGTGTTTCAACTCCATCTAGGATATTACAAAAGATGTGAAGTCACCATATTTTTTATGGCTGAATAGTATTTCATGGTGTGCAGGTAACACAATTCCTGCATTGATGGGCATTTAGGTTGTTTCCATGTCTTGGTGATTGTAAATTGATCCACAATAAACAATCTAGTGCAAATGTCCTTATGATAAAATGATTTTTTTCTCTTCTGGGTAGATGCTTAGGCAGGATAAAATGGAAGATCTAATTTGTGATCTTTGAGGATTCTCCATACTTCTTTCCAAAGAGGCTTTATTAGTTTGCAGTCCCACCGACAGTTTAAGAGTATTCCCCTCTCTTCACATCTTCCCCAGCATCTGTAGCTTTCGATTTTGTAATGTGGGCTAATCTTACCATCCATCTTAAGAGCCATGTTGAAAAACAATCATAAATAAGGCATTTCCTTATGAGAGAAATGTAGTCCACTTAAAATTAATTCAATATAATAATTTAATGAAGTCCCTTAAAATACAAAGGTAGGTTAGGAAATATGTTTGTCATTCTGAGCATTATATTCACATTATAAAGTGATGAAATCCAAACATATTGCCCTCCTGTAGATGAAATTTCAAGGTAGATAATGTTTCTCTACAAATTGGGAAAGCTCAGTTTGGGTTCTCATGAATTCATGATTTTGTAAAATGTCACTTTGGTGTTATCTTTTAAATTGGGACCAGCTCGTCACTGGTTTACTTATTCTTTTTTTGCCCCCCTAGAGCATGAGCTCCATGAGGGTAGAGGCATATTGCCATGTTTATCACTCTCATTTTCATAAGCCTGCACTGTTTCACATTAAAAAAAAAAAAAAAAATTCATTCATGTTCGGGCCCCTGCCTGCTTCTTTGTCCTGGTCCCCTTGCCACTTTCCCCTCACTTCCCTCCCACTATGTCCCTTGTTGATCATGAACAAACGAATCCTCCTTTTGTTCACTTTGCCTTTTTTTGTTTTAGTTCACATCTCTCTTCTTAGAGAGAGCTTCCTGTCTATTCTAAATTTCATGTCCCTTCAAAACCAGGTATTCTGCCTCTCTTTAATCTGCTTTATTTTTTCTTCCTAGTATTTATTACCATCTAGAAAGAGGTATTAGCACTGATAAACACCTAATAATATTGGCTGAAAGGGTAGAATTTTGGTAAGGGGAGAACGGCTCAGGATAGGAAGTGGGTATAAGGGTCAAAGTGATTTCCAATTACCCTGTGTGGTCCCTGGGCCATCAACAGAAATAGGGTTAACAGGAGGAGTTTGCATACAGGGGAATAACTAATCTCTGATGGATTGTTCTGATTTTTTTGTATAAAAAATTCTGATTTCTCAAATGGAAACAGGTGATCTATACAGAGTTAAAAATTCCGCATTGGGTCCGACAGTTCAGCATTATGTCGTGGAGATAAATGTGGAAACTATCAAATCCATAATAAGGTAAAACCTGGTTCCTACCAATTTAATCTCTATTAAAAGCCTCATAAACCACATTTTGGTAAAAGGGACTAATATCTATCTCATAGCTATGCCCAGCTTCTAACTCAATTGGCATATGTTTCTTCATACTCCTCTTTAAAAAGTCAATGGTTTATGAAATTATCCAAATATCTGAATCCCTCCCTAGCTAGAATAAGTCACTAAATGCAAAAGAATTTAAATTGAATGCCTTCCATAATCCCCTCCGCGTACACCTCCCTACCCCCATGTAAGCTTTAGTAGCAAGAAAAAAATGCATACGAAGTTCACTAAATTTTAAGTGGGTCGTTGGTTTCATGATTTTGACTCAATGCCCCAATTTTAATCCAACCTGTTGAAAGGTGAGGCTTAAAAATAGCCAAATACTATTCTTTCCACTCTGTTCCCTCATCATCATCAAGTCATCCTTTTAATACTTCAGGAGTGGTAAATATGGAAGATTTTTTTAGTCAGCAGAACCCCTACTTGTGGGGTCTGACGGGAAGAACGTTTGGGATACTTCCAATATACTACTCTAGAAAGGTCTCCTTTCCTAAAGACTCTTTGGCATCCCTAAAATGCTCAAGATGCAGCTTTGCAGCTAGATGGTGGTCTGAGTTTAAAGGTCTTGTAGGGGCCCAATGAATCTCAACCTGGAGAGTGCCCTTTGTGCAACTCAGCTGAAGGCCCTTGGCTTCAATCATCTTCTCGGAGGCTGAAAGATGTCAAAAGCAAGACAAAGTTCCAACCCATGGCTTTCTGGAAGATTCTCACACCTTTCCACTTTAAAATGACCATCCACTTTCAGTAACCCTAGGCCAAAGGGAGTCTCTTCAAGAGCTTAGCAATGTGGACCAGGCAGAGATCAATTCCTCTGTCTCAGTGTCTATATCCTACAGGTAGCAAATTCCTATGGATTCAAGTTATCAAGGAATGGGTTTCTTTCAAGTCTGGAGGGAACTTCACCCTGTTCTAAGTTTTATATGCTCTGTAAATCTTCGCAACTGAAATTAGATACCTGGTTGGTAGAGTTTTCTTGCATCCCTTCCAGCTCTAGGAGTCCGGGTTTTAGCTCAGCCCCAGATAATTCTTGTAGTGAAAAAGTGAAACTTCTGTTCTAGCTAATTCAGTCTTCGGCACATTTGCTACTGTTTTTTAAAAGCCAGAGGCGATTTACAAGAGAACTTGCAAAGCCATTTTGCCTGAACAAATTCTCCATCTGGTGATTCAGTGAACATTATCTCATATTTCTTAAAGGAAGAAATAAGGAATGGACTTAGAAGGCCTCATGTAGATGTTTACCTGCCAAGCTGTCTTCTTCGGCTGACTCTCTAAATTTCATTTATAAATTTACATTTTAAAACACTCTTTGGGCATAGTTTCCCACTATTTAACATTCTTAGGTCAGTGAATTGCAAGTTGGGGCTCTGTCCACATACACAGAACAGAATAGCTAAATTAGAAAGGATTTTGTTTTTTTTTTAAAAAAAAAAGAGAATCCTTTTTTTTTTTTTTTTTTTTATGTCATGAGACCTACAAATGAGGTTGAGTATTTTTAGGCAGTTATTTTGTGGTGCCTAAGAACAATGCTCATGCCAAGGCATTTCATGTTCCCTCTTGTGAAAAACATAATGATATATGGAGCTCCTTGTCATGCAAAGGGAAAAATAGGGTGTGCAATAGTGGAGGAGTGACTGCAACCCTGTAGAGGTTGGCTATTGTTTCTGAGGTATTCTGAATTTCCCACACCTCCTCCTCTCCCACGCCCAGCCCTTTTTCTTCTCCTCTCTCTGGTTCCTGGGTCACTCCTGGCTGTCTGCTGGCATCTGACCCTGTTGTTCTGTGCTTTCCTGATTTCCTAAAGCCAGATGTGCTTTCTCATTTGAGAACTACTTTTTTTTTTTATCACTCACTGATTGCATCACTTCTACTCCTGCCCTTTTTTCCCCTAAAGATAATATCTCCTCATCAACGTGCTTTGCTTTCCAGCCAGCTCCTGCCTAGGCAAAGAGACTTCTCTCGGCCACTGTCCCTTCCAAAATGCTGCATTCTCAAGGCCACCTTCTGGTTCTCATTCGGCTGATTTTCTTTGTGTTTTCACTCTGTAATTTGGAATTCTCTTTCTGCAATTCTTGCTGCTATTTGACTTTTAATCAGCTTCCTACACTCTTAACTTTGGGAACAAGTATCTGGGCTACACTAGGGTAGAAAGAAAGTCAGAATAAAGAAAAGACGGACTTACTGGGCTGAGAAAGGGTGTAGGTTCATAAGACACGGGGAGATGGAGGAATTGCATATAACCCTACAAAAGAAAACAGACCGAGACTGAGTTGCACTAATTTATTTACATATACATGCATTTGTAGATCAACTAAACCCCTTTCTAGAACAAATATTCTCTTTTACAAGATTCTTCACAATCATTTTTTGCTCGCTGTATAGGAATCCGAGACTTACACAGTCATCCTCCAACACAAATGTGAAATGTCCTTTTCTTGAGACAGAGACAATCTATTCAGCTATAGGTCTCTTCCTTTGTTCCTGGCAAAACACACAACAGTAGACTAAAGCACAGCATGACACATTTGAGGCTTTTCCTTAGGTGATCATCCAACATTCTTTCAATCAATCATTTAACTATTAATATTATTCATTGAGCATGGACCTAGTACATGCCAGGTGTTGACACTTAGGAAATAGTAATGAATAAAATTAAGTCCCTGGTCTCGTGCAAATTACACATTGGGGGGGATGTACATATTCTTTCAGGTGTTGCTAAATTCTCTGAAGAAAAACCAGGTAGAGCAAAAAAAAAAAAAAAAAAAAAAATGGTATCTAAAGAAGAACCTTAGACACAGAGAACAGAAAATTTGGAACCCCCAAGCAGGTACTTCAGGAATAGTAAACCTTAGACACCCATATCCAGCAGGTCCATCTCCTAGAATGGGCTCACAGACTTTGCATATTCTGAAAGATAATACCCACTTCATTGTATTGCCAGTTGAATGCTTATCTATCTCTTTAAGATACACACTATATGAAGCAGGAAATATGACTGCTTGCTTTACCCCCACATTCCCATGCTTACTCGATATCTAGTACATCAGAGGTGCACCATAAATAGTAATCAAATGAATGAATGGATGTCTGAATAAACTGCCCTATAAAATGTGATAATGCACATAAATCTTTTAGCTCAGTGCCAGATATACACTATACATTGAGTAGATTTCAGAGAGAGTATGCTGCTGTTAATGTGGATGATGATGATGCAATCCAGGAAAAGATGCCTTTTTTCCCGGAGGTGGAGAGACTGTTCCTGATCTGTGTGTAGGCTTATGCAGAAAGAAGGTCACTTTAACCATTTCTGGCTAAAATACTTGCATTGGGCTTGTGTCCTGTGACATCCCAATGATGGCAGGAAATGCATCTACAGTGACAAGGACATATAATAACATCTGAAGAATACAGAACTATTTAAGTCTTAACGTTGCTGTAGCCATACACACAAGGAGCAGGGTCTTAGGAGAGAAAACAATTGGATGATATAAAAGGATGATTGCTGTCTAAGTGAGGGGTTGGTAAAGGAAAACATAGCTATGTGAATTATGTTTAACTCTTTTGGTGCAAATATTTCAAAGATCTAACCCTTGCAACAGATGAGGTCCCAATTTTGAAATAAGGGAGAAATATGGATCTCTGAGAGTGGAAGAAAGGTCATGCTGTTTCATTAAGCTGTGAAACATTCCGGGTGGGTGTAAACAAATCAACTAGTGACAGTGAAATCATGGGCACATGGAATGTTAGAGCTAGTAAGTACTATAGAGGTTATTTCATGAAGCTCCTTTAATACTTCATTTCATAGACAAGGGAACCCAGGCCACTGGGATGAAATGTCTCACCCGAATCCACGCCATCAGAGGCACGGCTAGGAGTAGAATTTAGATCTTCCGCCTGAGATGAGTGTTCCTCCAATTAATATTCGTAACTCCATACTTAGTCTCCATGCTTCCATTCTTGCCCATCTATACTCCATTTCACATATACCATCAAGACGATCTTTTAGATTTAAAACAGAGCAGTGCCTGATACATTCTCTAATGCCTTCTCATTGCAATTAAAATTTAAACTTTTAAAAACAGTCTGTAGTACATCCCCATGCACTATGATGCCTGGCACAGAGAAAGCACTAAGAAATATTTGTTGAATAATAAATGAATTAACAGACTTCTTTTTTCTCCCCACAAAATTATAAAGTTAGCTAATCATGGTAAGTCTTCAGAATAGTTTTATATAACTGAAATATTCGCCAATATTTTCATTGACATTAATGCATATGATGAAATGCATGCTGATGCAAACAATCAGGCCCAAAGAATTTATTTTAATGTCCATCAATTAGTGAGCAGTCCCTGAATTCCTGTCTGGCCCAGCCTCCCTGAGCCTGTTTACCAGTGATGTTTGATGACAACATGGAAAGGAAGCTTATAAAATCCAAAAGGCACAAAGCTGGAAAGGAGAGTAACCTTTCCAATCAACATTCAAAGTTGTTCTGACAGGTTGGAATTCTGAGCCAATTCTAATAAGATGGAATTTAATAGGTATAAATACAATGTCCTGCTTTAAAGTTCACATAATTAATTGTGTAAGTATAGGATGGAGAGACTTGGCTTGGCAGAAGTTCATGTAAAAGAGATCTGGAGGATTTAACTGACCACAATTTAATAAGACCCATCAGTGTGAAGCAGATGCTTTAAAAAAAATCACATTCATAGGTTGCAATAGCAGAGGCCCCTTGTCTAAATCACAGCCAGTAAGTCTTCCTATAGTCTGTTGCACAGACCACATCCGGGGTATTTTATTTAATTCTGGGTGCCATATTTTAAGGGGGACACTTAATCTAAAGGAAGAAAACTTTGAAAGCAA
The DNA here is from genome assembly GCA_963574355.1 of Loris lydekkerianus. Lineage (NCBI taxonomy): Eukaryota > Metazoa > Chordata > Mammalia > Primates > Lorisidae > Loris > Loris lydekkerianus. The sequence goes on along the minus strand of CAUYPK010052952.1, from coordinate 13,314 downwards.
GCCATGGCTGAAAGAATTGAAATCCCAGGGAAAGTTTGAAAGCAAGCCATGGCTGAAAGAATTGAAATCCCAAATCAAGGCAGTATTTTAAGTTTTACATGATTTTAGAAGAGCTTCCTTTTTGCTGTTCTGGAAGTCAGAACTTGGAACAATGGCACTAAGTGAGTAGTAAATATAACATTATTAACAACAGATTTCTGGATCACTGAATAAATGACATAAAGGAGGAAGGAAATTTTTATTGCAAATGGGGGAAAATTATGTGTACCTGGAGTAGTCTGATAATAGAAACAGCCAGATAAACAAGTTGGAACACAGAAACGATTTGCCGCTAGAGGTTGTCAAAGGAGCACGGGAGTAAATAATTAATCCTCAAAAGTTAGAGACACTAAGGCCAGACATGGTGGTACATGCCTGTACCATCAACTACTTGGGAGGCTGAAGTGGGAGGATTGCCCACTTGAAACCAGCAGTTTGAGGCTGCATTGAGATATGACTTTGCCACTGCACTCCAGTTTGGGTAACAGAACAACACCTCAATATGTGAAACTTAGTAAATGTAGAATGTAAATGTCTTGGCACAACAATTAAAAAAACGCCAGGAAGGCTATGTAGACCGGTGTGATGAAAATGTGTCAAACGGTTTATGAAACTAGTGTATGATGCCCCATGATCATATCGATGTGCACAGCTATGATTTAATAAAGAAAAAAAAAAAAAGAACAACACCTCATCTCTAAATGAAAAAAAAAAAAAAAAAAAAAATTAAGCTAAAAACCCTGACTTCCTACATAGGCTCTGTATCTGCAATCTTTAAACAAAGCATGATGCTCCTTCCCCCCCTCGCTAACTGCCCATGATGATCATCTCAAGGGTCTCTTTCAATTCCACAGTTAATAATTCTCTGCATGTGGAATTGAAATAATTTCCCAAGATACTTCACTTACTCTTCTCAAATACATAGTCAGATGCTACTCTGGGGCCTTCAAAAAGTAAAAATACAACTTAGCTTCCTCTTGCACTAATATTTAAATCTCAACAACTCAAGAAGAACAAAGATGTTAAGGTATCACTGCAGGCTGCAGTCTGAGGAAGTCCTCCTACTCAGCGGTGCAGCCTTCTAGAGAACTGCAGGAGTCACACACTAGTTGATGATGTTGAGAAGTGCATTCCACCTCTTTCCCACGCACATGCATTCTCTATTGCTTTGTGCAAGTTATCAGTGGGAAAAGGGTCATTTCATTGAGCTACTATGTCTTAGGGAAATGTCTCTTTTTCTTTCTGTTATTGAGAGTAGGGGCTGGTACTTAGAATGTACTAAATAAGTATGTATAAAAGGGAAGGAATGAAGGAAGGAAGGAAAGTAGGAAGGAAGAAAGGAAGGGGAGAGAAATGGAGGAAAGAAGAGAAAGAGCAACAGGAAGAAGAATGGAAGACAAGAAAAAAGAAAGACAAAGAGAGAAAAAAATATGAAGAAAAAAAGAAGGAAAGAAGAAAAAAAATTAAGGAAGAAAAGAAGGGCGGGCCATGTGCAGGGGGACAAGAAGGGAAGGAGAAAAACATGCTGAAAGCAGAATGGAGAGTGTATGTAAATAAGCTGTCACCAGTCAAAACTGATTACTTACATGAAGACTGGCCAGTGCATCCCTTTCTCATTTTAGCTCAAACATGATGAAAATCAGTTCTTTCATTTTTCTGCTGCTTGTGGCTTTTTCAGTATAAAAATTTCAGCTGAAAAGGGCAAAGCCCAATTTCTCTAACTAGAATCATCTACTTCTATTGACTTTAAGAAGAGCCTGCTAGAATTCATGCTAAGCAATATTTGGCCCCGATACCATTTAAAATACAAAACAACTCTCTTAGTCTCAGCATTGCTGCCATGTAAATTAACCTTTAACTGAACACAAAGAGGCATATCATGTTTTCTCTGGATAAATCACTAAAATGAATTATGATGAAACATTTCCTTCTTATTAAAGACTATATGGTAACCTAGCTGGTCTACTCCACCTGTTCCTTTCCTTGGCCCATCCTACCTCGGCATTGCCCTACACGGGGTACAGATTTCAGACATAGATTTGCTATTTGCTGTAGTTAGCAAGCCACAAAAATATCAAACAACAACCACATACACATACACACAAAACAAACAAACAAACAAACAAACAAACAAACAAAAAAAACACAAGGGAGTTGAAAGTGACACAATGATTTCGTTTGAATGGACTAAAATATTTAAGACATCTCCTCCTCTTCTGAACATTCTCTTTCATGTCTGCCTTCTCCAACAAGCTACGTGATTGTACACTACCCTCTATATTGCAACAGCTCTTAGATCACTCGTAGATCACTGATTTAATGTGTTTAATGCACTGCATGGCTTTCCAAGTTAATTCTTGGCATGTTGTTTTCTTCCTCGCCTATGAGCTGGTACCATATTGTGCTCTTTGTGTATTGCTGTGGTTTTGCTTTCTTTAACTCCACATTCTTTCCAAATGTATCAAGTGGTCCTTGCTGTGATGATGAAAGAGTTGGAGATCTTTTTTCTACTTGCAAGAATTTTTTATATTAGTTCAGGGTTGTTTTATTCTGAATTAGACTGGCCAAAAAAAATCAATGTATATGGATTCTTCCCACAAGAGAAGGTAAAAATTTTTGAATATAAGTGAACTTCAAGAAACTTTTGTAAGGAAAATAAAATTATACAGAAGCAATGAAATAGCCAACAACTTCTGTTCAGGTTTCACCTCAAAAGTCACTTCCCAGTCTCTTTTATGCATCAAAGTCTAATTTATTTTTTTTTCCTAATTTATTATTATTATTTTTTACCACATACATCATCGAATTTGCACATACCTGTCTCAAAGCCAGCTGTGAGTAGTGTTTTAAGACATTTCTTAGAATTCTCATTTGGATTGAAAAATTGGAAGGTTCATGAGTTGCTCAAGATTATATGGTCAGCACCATCCAAGGCCCTGACACTGACTGCAGGGTCTTGTCCCAAGTCCTAGAAACATTATCACAAAATAATGAGAAATATTATCTGATAGGTTCCTATACTAGAATCACAGAGGGTTCATATCCATGTGAGGTTTTCTTTTCTTCCTAATGGTTTCTTCTAGAGTTTAGATGCTCATTCTAATAATGCCAAATTTATTTTGTCATTTGTACTTTCTAAAGATCTTCAGATTTTATTTCCATCTTTTGTATATTCTTGGAGGTAGAGTATTTTTACATTCTGAGAGTTAATAGGATAGGATAAAAAAGTGTACATAACTGAAACTCATTCAAGTATATTAGTTTTAATTTTAAAAGCAGAGCTAGTACAAAGAGTAGAAAGACAACATTTGGACCTGCCATCCGAATGTTAGTATCTTTACAGTTTCTTCTTCACCCCAGGTGATGAAGTTATTTCTTGACATTTGCCCCCAAAATTTTGTATTACATTTTACATATAATTGTTTAATCCATCTGGAGTTCAGTTTTGTGAATGCTGTTAAGACAAGAGGTTCACTACAAGATCTTCTATTTTACAATTTGTCCAACACAAGGAAGTAAAAAATTTGTATACACATGTTGAGAAAGGAAATGACTGTTTTAAAATTGTTATACTTAATATATACCAATAATAAAAGATGAATACAAGTCAGGTTGAATATCTCTTGTAATTGGAGAAATTTCTTTCTTAAACTATGTATACATATTTTGGCACCCTCTATTGATTTCTGTTGCCTCATTTATAAGCTATCAAGTCTCCACATACACATGGGTCTGCCTCTGAACAATGAACCCTATTACATGGTTATTCCATCTGTTCTTTTAAGATTATGAAACTATTTTTATTGTCATGGCTTTAAATTTTCAGAATCTAGTGGCCAAATCTCCACCCTTGACTTTTATTTTTCAAAACTGACTTATTATTGATGAACTCCATATTCATTCTTATATTTAATTTTGTAATATTTGTCAAGTTTCTCAAAAAGTCTAGCTGAGATTTTGATAAAGATTGTTTTTAAAATTATAAGATAGTCTGACCACATATGATACCTTTACAAAGTTAGAGTATCTCACCTATGATAAGGGAATGCACTTTGGCTCTTTTTTTATGTTCTTTAATATATGTAAAATTCTCTTGATAGACATTTTGTGTATTTCTGTTAATTAATAGTCAAATAATTTAGAGTTTTCACTTGCATTGTGAATAGAATCTTGTTTTCTTCTATTATATATTTAGTATTTAATATAGTCAAGGAATACTATTAGCTTTTTGAAGGAATCATCTTTTATCAGCACTCTAGCTGAATTCTCTATTATTTTTAATAGTTTACTTGTTATATGTTTTCTAGGACGATTAAAAAAGTTTTGGCATTGTTCTTCTAATCTTATACCTCATATTTTTTTAATTGCCTAATGGAGGTTCTAGTAAACAATAATATTGTATTACACAATAATAGTGGGACTACTTTACTTTTTCTGATCTTAAAATGAATTCTTCTATTTTTGTCTTTTAATGTATTTTTTCTGTACATTTTTATTATTTAAAATTTATCAACTTAAAGAAATACTCTTTCTAGTTTTCTAAGGGTTTTATTCTTTTAGTCATCAGTAGATATTTAACTTCATCAAATATTTTTTTCTGTAAAATCCTTTAATATTTCTACTACATTATGTATATTTTAAATATAAATCACCTGGGCCAGGCACAGTGGTTTATGCCTACAATCCTAGCACTCTGGGAGGCTAATGCAGGTGGATTTCTTGAGCTCAGGAGTTCAAGCCTAGCCAGAGCACGAGTGAGATATGTATCTACTAAAAACAGAAAAAGTAAACAGGTTTAGTGGTGGGTACTCAGCTACTTGTGAGGCTGAGGCAAGAGGATTGCTGAAGCCCAAGAGTTTGAAGTTGCTGTGAGCTCTGATGACACCACACCACTTTACCTTAGGTGACGAATAAGAATCTGTCTCAAAAAAATTAAAAATAAATAAATATAAATCATTTGATATTAAACTATCCTTGAATTCCTTTAATAATCAATTGATGGCTTTTTCTTTATTTCCAATCCACTGTGAAATAAAGCTAATTAATATTTTATTTAGGAATTTCTCATCTATGCATAGAAGACAAGTGGGGCTATACTATTTGGAATAATTATATTTGATTATTTAAATTAAGGTTTTTCTAGTCCCATTAGTGAGTTGTTTTCCTTTTCCTTTTTCCTATTTCCATATTTTCTAAAGGAAGAGTTACATAACAGAATTAATGTACTTCTCAAAAGATGTATAGAACAAGTGAATTAGGTAATTTTAATATTATGAATATCTAATCACTGAAATACACTACAAGATAAAGGATAAGGAAGCTATTGAGAAATGGGGCTCATATCTGAATATAAGAAACTTAATTATTCAAATTAACGATAATAAAAAAGAAGACCCAATTGAAAAAAAAAAAAAAATCAATATGAGCCCATAACTCTCAGAAGGGAAAAAGTAAATTGTAGAAACTAAAGGAAGAGATGTTTAAATTCAATAGTAATAAGTGAAGGCCAAAAGAAGAATGAAATATTACTTTATACTCATGAAATCCATAAAAATTAGAGCTATATAATGTGAAATATTAGTAAAGTTTGAGACAAGAGCGCCTTTTATACCCTTATGAAGATGTACAACATCCTTGAGAGCCTCTAACAGAACTTTGTGATGTTCATAAAACCCATGACTCAGCAGAGCAATACAGTGAACTTCTGTAATGGGACATGTTCTAGGATGTTTGCTGTACAGTCTATGACTGGTAGCAGAAAATGGAAAACTCCATAGTTACATATTGAGGAGGTAGATATAAAAATTGTTGGGGATTCACACTGTGAAATTTTATGCAGTAGTTAGAAGCAACCAAGTGGATAAATATAGACACAGCAACATGAATGGATCTTAAATGCACAGAGATGAAAGAAAACTATAAATACAATTAAGGCTATGTCACAACGTCACTTATGCAAACCAAAAACTACAGACACACACAAAATGTCATATACTTTACAACGCTAAATTCAATTTCAAGTTTATGTATTAAATATTACATATTGTAGTAGTTGTATAAGTAAGGAGAATGGGAATGGAGAATAAAAATGAAAAAGAGTACATTTCTTACCTACATTCTTACACCTATTCTTATACGTATTTGTAAAACAGAGAGGTCTTTAATGAACCTGTAAGAAAGTGACATGAACTAAGGAATATAATCAACCATGTCATCTGTACTTGAGCTAAAAGAAAATTAATGCTGTAGTGACATCTTTTAGGACCCAGTGGAATTTAAGAAGCAGGAAATGGAAAGTGTCAGAAAGTCTAAGAGAAAACTACCTCCACCTACATCATTCCTTGTCCCTGGGTACACATTTTCCTTACTGTGCTTAGCAGACTAACTTGTTTTTCTTTTAAGTACATGTGGTTGGAATTCCATTTTGTACATAACCCACATACTCACATCTTTCAAAAGACCAGCCAAGATTGATTTTTAAGAACAACAACAAAAAAAAGTAATTCACAATTAAGACACTGATGAGCATACTAGGTAACACATTTCAGTTATTATAAAACTGAGTATGATGTAATCAGACTTTCTTTGTTGAGAAATAAATTGTATCTAAGACAGTTTTAAAAGAGGAATTCCAATTACCAATCTGTTCCAATATATGTATAAGTTCCTGAAAAAAAACTTTGAAAAACATATTTTCTTGATTGTACAAATTCTGGACTTCATTTCTCCTTTTATTCCTTTATGCTTTCAATTCTTTTTCTCTTTTCTTTCATTATTTCCTTTGTGTTTTCTTCTTCTTCCTCCTCTTCCTCTTCCCATGACCCTCTTTATCCACAGCTGGAACAGTTTAATAAAGGATTCAGCTCAATCAATTGGCTCAAAGTTTACCAATTAACTTTTAGAGAGAGTTTTGAAAATGATCTTTTTTTTAGTAACACGATATTATGTTTTTAGTTTTCACAGAACTTTTAGTTATGCTTCCCTTTGAATGCAATACCACACACCCAGTGGGCTAGATATGTTCTGTCTTCCAAAAGCTTACCAAAAATCCCAAAGCCTCCATCTTCCCATCTCAGTCAAAGACCAAGGGAAACTAACAGACAAACAGAATATTTCTTAATTGGTAGCTTTTAATCCCCTGATTTGAAATAAAAGTTTTGAGCTAAGCATGACTTTCAAGAAGATATGTGGGCACCACGCGTGCCATGATAGTTACCACTTTCTGTTCTCCTGGGTGATGAAAATGAATCCAGACACTAGGTTCCAAAACACAAGTCTTCCTGGCTCTTTGTTGCATCCATCTCAATTCACTGAGTACTTTAAGCAAGGAAGTCTTGTGGAGAGTGGAGATAATAGAGACATATGATGAGCACTTTTAGAATTCAGAAAGCCGTTCAAAAACATCCACCATGTAATTAAGCTGTTTATTTTTATTTTCAGTCTATTAGAATTGGTAGAATATTTTCACTTTAGCATCAGGATGTCAATGGGACCACAGGGTAGGGTGAGAAGGTTTTTACAGCCACCGGCATTGTGTCTGAAAGGATTTACTTTCTCCACTGCCCACTCCACAACCATGAAATTAAATAAACGATTATTTACATGTTTGTTTTCACAAAGATAATGAATTGTTTGCTGGTGACTGACATATTCCTTTTTCTCTACTCCCAATGAATTTTTAAAAAATTAAGCTTTGTTTTTCTGTAAATGGTGTTATTAAATCATAGAAAATGCTTATTTTCAGGAGCTTGTTGGGTAGTTGTAAAGACAGTCCTAGGGCCCTCTCTGTGAGCTCCAGAAAAGAAGTGGTGAGAGTTTTCACAGCTAGTTGCTTTTCCTCCCTTACAATATACTGTTGTTTTTAAAACTAATTTTTTTTAGTTAAATATGTAGGTTTTTGCTCAGAAGAAGACCCTGTCATGTTGACAATCCACCCAAATGTCTTTTATTTCATTGACAGTTCCAGGGATAGCTTATTGAAATGAAAATAAAAACCTTAGTTTCACCCTCTGAAGAGTCAAAGCGAAGTCATATCCCAATAAAAGAATTCTCAGAATCGGGCAGTGCCTGTGGCTCAGTGGGTAAGGCGTCGGCCCCATATACCCAGGGTGGCAGGTTCAAACCGAGCCCTGGCCAAACTGTGAAACAAAAAAATAGCCCGGCATTGTGGCAGGCGCCTGTAGTCCCAAGTACTCAGGAGGCTGAGGCAAGAAAATCACCTAAGCCCAGAAGTTGGAGGTTACGGTGAGCTGTGCTGCCTCAACACATTACCGAGGAGGAAGAAGTGAGACTCCATCTAAAAAAAAAAAAAAAAAAATTAAAAAAAAAAAAGAATTCTCAGAATCAACTTTTTCAGAAGCTACTCTTAGAGAATTCCCTTCAATTGTCATAAAATAATAATTTTAATATTATTAAATTTATTTAATAATAAATTTATTATTATTTATAATAATAACTCTACTCCAGTTAAAGCCTCTGACTTCCTCTTCCCAATAAACAGTCCACCTTAAGGTCAAGCTTATTCTTGCTTCTTTAATATTATTAAATTTATTTAATAATAAATTTATTATTATTTATAATAACAACTCTACTCCAGTTAAAGCCTCTGACTTCCTCTTCCCAATAAACAGTCCACCTTAAGGTCAAGCTTATTCTTGCTTCTAACCTTTTATTCTTTTCTTTATCACTTTCACCTAACACTTTCTGCAATAATATTCTCTCTTCACTTTAAAAAGAGGCCAAAAAACCAGGCTTCCCTGATTAGTCCTGTCAAACTGCCCTTTCATGTGGTGGAGTGGGAGGCCTAAAATGTGGCATTTACCCAATTCCTGGCATTGTTCTCTAGTTATTTTCCTTATGAGCACATTCTGTATGCTAATAAGGGCAGGAAATCTGTTGACTATTGCTTGATTATTTTCTTAACTTGTCTACTGCCCAAGAATGAGCTGAAGAAGCATAAGACATTTGATAAAATACATTTCAACTAAATAACTGCCTACTTGATGTGGTCACTGCCTTAACTGTTAGGATATTTATGCCATAATTAACTTTTATTTCCTAGACATTCAAATTTCTTCTTTATGAGAGACTGACCAGCTTATATCAAATGTGTCCCTGTGGACAGCCCCTCTTTGCCTTTTCTCCATGTAAATTCTGGTATATTTCTAAGAATATTAATATTTTTTATTGTAGGATATTTCAAACATGTACAGAAACTAGAATATAACAAATTTCTAGGTGCTTAATTATGCAGCTTCCACAAATAAAAACATCAAAAGTTACACGCCATTTTCCCATAAATATAGTGCTCCCTCCAGCCCATGAGACACACCTGGTAAGACCTCCAGTGGGTGCTTGAACCCATAGATAGTGCTGAATCCTATATCTACTGTTGCTTTTTCCTATGCATATATACCTTGGGTAAAGTTTAATTTATACTTTATGTACAGTATGAGATTAACAACAATAACTGATAATAAAATAGAACAATTATAACAATAGTTTATAATAAAATGTATGTGCATGTGTTCTCTCTTTCTCATGCCTGCGCACACATGCTCTAAAAATATCTTATTACTGTCTGTAGTGGGAGTAACTGAAACAACAGGACGTAAAATTGTAGATAAGGAAGGACTACCGTATATAACACATATTTATATGTATTGACTCATCAAATCCACAGAACACCCTTGTGACACGGTATAATTATTACCATCACCATTTTCTGAATGAACATGGAAATGTTAAGTATTTTGCATAAGATCACACAGATTATAGGGTCAGAGAGCAAATTTGGAGCACAGTTTTCTTGTTTAGAGCCTGTACGTATGATCCCCACCCTACACCACCCTACACCACGTTGCCTTTCCACCAATTCCTGACTTTATGACACTTTTGCTTCAGACTTTTAAAAATAAACATCCCCCTCATAAATACCTTCCTAATCCCATTTCACTGATGTTGGAATGACAATTATTATGAATTTATTTTAATATATCTTGAATTTTCTGTTTATGGGTTGCTTCTACATCTTTGCATAAAGAAATAGGGTAGCAATGAACATTTTAATATTTGTTTCCTTTATTTATGCATATATTTTACAGCATAATCCCTAGAAGTAGAGTTACTGGGGCATCTGGTGTGAGACATGGTCCACCAATTGGCTTTCCAAAGTTGTAGTCCCAGGTTTCAGCCCACTAGCCTGAACGTGGGAGCTCTGATTTCTACCTTTCATTACCAACATTGGGGCTCTTGGACCTTTTGCTTTTGTTAATCATGTGAGTGTGAAATAGTCTCATTATTTTAATATTTACATTTCATGATTACTTGTTGAAGCTGAGAATCTTTTTATAAGACTTACGGTCATTCAAAATTCCTCTTCTGTACAATGCCATTTCAGTTATTTGCTCACTTTTCTATTTTTTCATTTTTATTAATTTGTAAAAGTTATGTATAGGTTATTAACACTAAACTTTAGTTGTTATGACATTTTAAAAATACCTCCTCTTCAATTTGTTTCATTTTACTTTATATATTTTTTTCTATAATGCAAGTATTTTGAAATTAAAAGCAGTCAAATGTACCAATTGTTTCTGCTGTGTTATGTACTATTCAATACGTTTTGGTATATTTACAAACATGTACAATCATTGCCACAGCCTATTTCAGAGCATTTTTGTTACTTTGAAAAAACCCCAAAAAACAAACAAACAAAAAAAACACTGTAGCATTTAGTTATTAATGCCCTATTCCCCAGTACGTGCCCCCATCACTAAATAAAATCAACGTACTTTTATCTCTATAGATTTTCCTCACTGGACTGTCAGATAAATTGCATGTTATACATGTTATCTGTGGTCTTTTATGACTGGCTTCTTTCACTTAGCATGAATGTTTTCAAGGTTCATTTATATTATGGAACATATCAGGATTTTATTCCTTTTTATGGTCTGATAGTATTCCATTGATTGGATATAGCAAATTTTATCATAGGTTCATTGACTGACATTTGAGTTGTTCCCACATTTTAGGTATTACAAATAATACTGCTAACAACATTTATGTATAACTTTCTTTGTGAACAGGTTTCCTTTTCTCTTGGAAATGTACTTAGTCTATTTAATGGTCTTTGGAGCTTCCAGCTTCTAGCGTCCTTTATTGAAAAGACTATCAGATGATCTTGGGAACATTTTGATACTAGTTGAAAATAGAAGTGCGGGCTTCTTTCCAGACTTTGCTTTCCCAAGTGACTGCACCATTTTACTTTTCCACTGGTAGTGTGTCTACATCCTTAGCAGCTTTTGACTTTTGATTCTAGCCACCCTAATTAGTGTGAAATGGAATTTCATTTTGGTTTTGAGTTGCTTTCTTTTGATATGTTTATTGGCCATTTATAATTCTGCCTTGGACAAAATGTCTATTCCTATCCTTTATTTTGTAAAATTTTTTGCCTGTTTATTAATTAACATGAAGAGTATTTTTCTCTTTATAACTTCTGGATACAAATTCCATATCAGATATATGATTTGCAAATATTCTTTCCCATTCTGTGGGGCATCACTTATCAAATGATCTTTTGTTGCACAAGATATTTTTATCTTAAAGTCCAATTTATACTATGTATAATTTTTCTTTTGTTGCTTATCCTTTTGATGCCATATCTAAGAGTTCTTTGCCAAATCCAATGCCAAGAAGACTTATCTCTGCTTTTGCCTCTAAGAGTTTTCTACTGTAGTTTTATCATTTACATTTAGACTTCGATCCATTTGAGTTAGTTTTGTGGATAGTATGATGTAAGATACTGCCTACTTTTGCATGTGACTACCAGTTGTTCTAGCATCCTTTATTGAAAAGACTATCAGATGATCTTGCCAACATTTTGAATACTAGTTGACCGTAGAATTGTAAGCTTCTTTCTGGACTTTTCAGTTATATTCCATTGATCTAAATGTTGATCCTTGTGCCACTACCACACTGTCTTTATAACTGTTGCTTTATAGTAGGTTTTGAAACTGGGAAGTGTATGTCCTCCTACTTTATTTATATTTCCCAAGATTGTTTTGGCTCTGATGGGTCTCCTTCAGTTCTACACCTATTTTCGAATTAGGTTGTCAATTTTTGTAAAGAAGACAGGTGAGATTCTGGTGAAGATTATACTGAATCCATATATCAATGTGAGGAATATTGTCATCTTAGCAACACTAAGTCTCCTGAGCCATGAATATAACATGTTTGTCTAATTATTTATTCTTTAATTTTTTCAATAATGTATATTTTTCAGAGTGTAAATGTTATACCTTTTAAATTAAATTTATTCCTCAGTATTTTATTTTTATGGTACTATAAATAGAATTTTTAATTTTATTTTTGAATTATGGATTATAAGTATTTAGAAATAAAACTGATTTTTTACATATTGGCCTTATATTCAGAAATATTACTGAAGTTGTTTATTTGTCATAATAGTTTTTAGTGGATTCCTTACATGTCAACTCTGAATAGTGATAGTATTTTTCCTTTCTGTGTCTGGATGACATTTATAATTTTTTCTTCCTTAATTGCCCTAAATTAAGGCTAAAACTTCCAGTACAATATTGAATAGAATTAACAAGAGATGATATTCTTATCTTGGTCCTGACCTTAGGAGAAAAACATCCAACCTTTCAACACATGATGTTAGCTATAAGTTTTTTATAGATGCTGTTTACAAGGTTAAGGAAATTCTCTTCTTTTTCTAGTTTATTGAATATTTTTATCCTGAAAGAGTGTTGGATTTATGTCCGATGTTCTTCTGCATCTGTTGAGATAATCTGTAACTATTTTTCTTTTTCTTTTTTCTATTGATATTATGTATTACATTAATAGCTTTGTAGATATTGAATTAACTTTGCACTCCTGGGAAAAATTTCACTTGGTCCAGTATATAATTCTCTTTCTATGTTGCTGCATTTCTTTGCTAGGATTTTGTTGAGGATTTTTTTTTTTAATTAATTAATTTATTTATTTATTTATTGTGGAGAAGGGGCGGGGAAAGAAGGCGGGGGAAGAGGTGCATGACAGGGTCGGGCCAGTGGCATGGTACTACATTGGCTGTATCTAGGTAGAGGCAGTTTTAGGCCGGGCCTTGCTGAGTCATTGCTATGCGGAAGTAGCTCGATGGATCTACTTCTAGTCAGACTCGGGAAGTTGCACTAGGCCTCAGGCACATGGCAGGGCCCAACAATTCCCTCTTTTGTTTTTTGTATGGCGGAAAAACATAGCCCCTGTCTTAGGTTG
>CAUYPK010052948.1:0-18008 GCA_963574355.1 Loris lydekkerianus | reverse complement strand
CATGTAAACACAAAGGAGGTAAAGTCTCCATCTTTCTTTAAGGCTGCATAATATTCCATGGTGTACATATACCACAATTTATTAATCCATTCGTGGATTGATGGGCACTTGGGTTTTTTCCATGACTTAGCAATTGTGAATGGGGCTGCAATAAATATTCTGGTACAAATATCTTTGTTGTGATATGATTTTTGGTCTTCTGGGTATATGCCCAATAGAGGAATTACAGGATTGAATGGTAGGTCTATTTTTAGATCTTTAAGTGTTCTCCATATATCTTTCCAAAAGGAATGTATTAATTTACATTCCCAACAGCAGTGTAAAAGCGTTCCCTTTTCTCCACATCCACGCCAACATCTCTGGTCTTGGGATTTTGTGATATGGGCTAATCTTACTGGAGTTAGATGATATCTCAAAGTAGTTTTGATTTGCATTTCTCTGATGATTAAAGATGATGAGCATTTTTTCAGATGTCTGTAGGTTGTGCCTCTCTCAGAGAAGTTTCTCTTCAAGTCCCTTGCCCAGCCTGCGATGGGATCACTTGTTCTTTTCTTGTTTATACGTTTGAGTTCTGTGAATTCTGGTTATTAAACCTTTGGCGGAGACATAACCTGCATATCTTCTCCCATTCTGAGGGCTGTTGCTTGCTTTATACTGTGTGCTTGGCTGTGCAGAAGCTTTTTAGTTTGATCAGGTCCCAGTAGTGTATTTTTGAAGCTGCTTCAATTCCTCAGGGGGTCCTTCTCGTAAAATACTCACCAAGACCAATTTCTTCAAGGATTTTCCCTGCACTCTCTTCTAGTATTTTTGTAATTTCATGCCTTAAGTTTAAATCTTTAATCCAGTGAAAGTCTATCTTAGTTAATGGTGAAAGATGTGGGTCCAGTTTCAGTGTTCTACAGGTTGCCAGAAAGTTCACTCAGCACCATTTGTTAAATAGGGAATCTTTTCCCAGCTGAATGTTTTTAATTGGATTGTCAAAGATCAAATAACGGTAAGTAGCTGGATTCATCTCTTGGTTCTCTATTCTGTTCCAGACATCTACTTCTCTGTTTTTGTACCAGTACCATGCTGTTTTGATCACTATCGATTTATAGTATAGTCTGACATAAGGTAGTATGATTCCTCCTGCTTTGTTTTTATTTCTGAGTTATGTCTCGGCTATTTGAGTTTTTTTCTAATTCCATATAAAATGAAGTATTTTTTCAAGATCTTTAAAAGTATGACAGTGGAGCTTTAATAGGGATTGCATTAAAATTGTATATTGCTTTGGGTAGTATGGACATTTTAACAATGTTGATTCTTCCCAGCCATGAGCATGGTGTGTTTTTCCATTTGTTAACATTTTCAGCTGTTTCTTTTCTTCGAGTTTCATAGTTCCCTTTACAGAACTCTTTGACGTCCTTTGTTAGATAAACTCCCAAATATTTCGTCTTCTTTGACACTACTGTGAATGGAATAGAGTGCTTAACTGTTTTTTCAGCTTGACTATTTTTGGTATATATAAAGGTTACCGATTTATAAATTTTGATTTTGTAACCTGAGATGCTATTGTATTCCTTGATCACTTCTAAGAGTTTTGTAGTAGAATCCCTGGTATTTTCCAGATATGCAATCATATAATCTGCGAAGAGCGAAAATTTGATCTCTTCTGACCCTACATGGATATCTTTGATCTCCTTTTCTTCCCTAATTGCGGTGGCTAAAACTTCCATTACAATGTCAAAGAGCAGTGGAGACAATAGGCAGCCTTGTCTGGTTCCTGATCTGAGTGGAAATGATTTCAATTTAACTCCATTCAATATGATATTGGCTGTGGGTTTGCTGTAGATGGCCTCTATCAGTTTAAGAAATGTCCCTGCTATACCAATTTTCTTAAGTGTTCTGATCATGAAGGGATGCTGGATATTATCAAAAGCTTTTTCTACATCAATTGAGATAATCATATGGTCTTTGTTTTTTACTTTGTTTATGTGCTGAATTATACTTATAGATTTATGTATATTGGACCAGTCCTGAGACCCTGGGATAAAACTGACTTGGTCATGATGTATAATTTGTTTGATGTGTTGTTGGATTCTGTTTGTTAGGATCTTGTTGTATATTTTTGCATCTATATTCATTAGTGATATTGGTCTATAATTTTCTTTTCTTGTTGTGTATTTTCCTAGTTTGGGTATCAGGGTGATGTTTGCTTCATAGAACGTGTTGGGTAGTCTTCCTTCTTTTTCTACATTTTGGAACAGGTTGAGTAGTATAGATACTAATTCCTCTTTAAAGGTTTCGTAGAATTCTGACATGAAGCCATCTGGTCTCGGGATTTTCTTTGTAGGGAGTTTTTGTATGGCTGATGCTATTTGAGAACTTGATATGGGCCTGTTCAACATTTCCACTTGATTCTGGCTAAGTATTGGAAAGTGACATGCTTCCAAGTATTGGTCAATTTCCTTCAGATTTTCATATTTCTGAGAATAAATTTTCTTGTAATATTCATTAAGGATTTTTTGAATTTCTGAGGAGTCTGTTGTTATTTCATCTTTGTCGTTTCTGATTGATGAAATTAGAGATTTTACTCTTTTTTTCCTCGTTAGGCTAGCCAAAAGTTCATCTATTTTATTGACCTTTTCAAAAAAGCAACTTTTTGATTTATTGATCTGTTGTATAATTCTTTATAGATGGAGCTGGAACATATTCTTCTTAGTAAAGTATCTGAGGAATGGAAGAAAAAGTATCCACTGTACTCAACCCTACTATGAAACTAATTTATGGCTTTCATATGAAAGCTATAACTCAATTATAACGTAAGAATATGGGGAAGGGGGACAGGGAGGGCAGAGAGGGGGTAAGATGTGCAGAGGGAGGGTGATTGGTGGGATTACACCTGTGGGCCATCTTACAAGGGTACATGTGAAACTTAGTAAATGTAGAATATAATTGTCTTAATACAATAACTAAGAAAATGTCAGGAAGGCTATGTTAACCAGTGTGATGAAAATGTATCAAACTGTTTATAAATCCAGTGTATGGTGCCCCATGATCACATTAATGTACACAGCTATGATTAATATTAATAAAAAATTAGAGAAACAAGCAATAAAAAAATTGGTACCTACCTCAAGTTAGGTGATCAAGGTCAACATCAACAGTAATAACTCATGTTGATAGTATATATGCTTGAAATGATGAGATAAAAATTCAGTAATAACTCATGTTGATAGTATATATGCTTGAGATGATGAGATAAAAATTGCACATTACCTTTGTGGTCTACCTCCCCAAGCTCCCTAACCCTAATTTAAACATGAGAAAAATACCAGACAAGTCACATTTGAGTGTCATTCTACATAATACCTGACCAGTATTCCTCACATCTGTCAAGAAATGACACCATCAAGAGAAGAGATGAGGAGACATGATGACTAAATATAATGTGGTATCCTGGATGGGACACAAGAACAGGACAAGTACATTGGGTGAAAACTAATGAAATCTTAATGAAATATGGACTTAAGCTAATAATAATGTATCAGCATTGTTTCATTAATTGTAGCAAACACACAATACAAATGTAAAATGTCAGCAGTAAGGAAAAATTTCATGTGGAATATGTTGGAAATCCATATTGTCTTAATTTTTATGTAAATATAAAACTATGTCTAAAAACATTATTCAAAAATAAGTCAAAGGAGCTGAAGCCATCTAGATACGGGAATACATTCAGAAAATGGGAGCAAGAGTTTAAGTGAAGCAAGAAGAAAAGAACTTTGGTAGGTTAACTCAGGTCAAGGCACATGAAGAAAGCAAGTAGCTAGAGGGGAAATGTTTGAAGTAAGTTCATCAGTATTTGAATATGCACGCACACACACACACATATTTGAGATTCAATTCACATTTCTCAAACAAAGAATTTGATATGTTTTGTGTGTTTCAGCTTCTTACTGATACCAGGATGCTCTTCCCTAGACTCTGAATTTCTAGGGGCAAATGTTCTAAAGAACATAAAGTATAGTGACCGAGAATCTTAAGGCAACTTATTTGATGTAATGATGCCCACTTGGGTGGCATGTAAGGTAACACATAAACATTAATTTTTTGTTGCAAATAGATCATTATAACTAAAGAATTATACATGGAATTTAAAAAATATCTTTCCTATCACATCTCACATTCCACTGTCAGTTTTATCTTTTTCATACCACCTTAACCACTACTGGGAATGAGAAGGGGTAGGAGAATTTTATCAAGAGAAACAGGAGGTCAGAGTAGAACTGTAACTGTCACCCTCCAATCAGAACCCTTTGAACATAACCATCATTTCCCAAGCTCTCAGCACTTTGAGACATTCACTTTAATAACGTGTAGTTTGGGTCCTTTTATTAATGTGTAGCATTACAAAATCAAATAAATGGTGAGTTTACGTAGTTTTTTTTTTTTTTATTCTTTTTGAGACACAGTCTTGCTGTGTCGTCCAGGTAGAGTGCAGGGGTATCACTGTAGCTCACTGCAACCTCAAACCTCTATGTTCAAGCAATCCTTCTGCCTCAGCCTCCTGAGTATGAGGAGGTCCCAGGCAGGTTCCTGGGACTACAGGAACCTGCCACCATGCCTGGCTAATTTTTCTATTTTTAGTGGAAATGAGGTCTACCTCAGGTCTCGAACTCCTGAGCTCAAACAATTCACCCACCTCAACCTACCAGAGTGCTAGGATTACAGGTGTGAGTCACTGAGCCAGCCAACCTAGATCTTATATGTCAAAAAATGTGTGCAGCCTACTCCTAAGGTGCTGTTTACTAAACTAAAATATAAGATAGATGTCCATAACATGATTTTATTCTGGAACAACTGATTTTGCAACTTCAATAAGGAGCTGGAAAATTCACTGGGAGAACATTAGCTTTGCAAAGAATCTTGGATGTCTTCTAATCCAAATTTCTACCACATGCATAAAACCATCCTTGAACATTCCTGTCAAGCAGGTTTCTGTTTAAGCAGCTCCAGGAAGGAAGGTATCTTCAATTAATTGCTAGAAAGTTACAAACAGTAAGCCAAATCTCTGACTTCTTTTAGCACCTGAATTGATCAGCTTTCTGGAGGTATTCCAAGTAAACACTACCACTCTTTTGCCAGATAGGCCTTTAATTATTTAAAAAAAAAAAAAATCCACAAACCTGTTTTTAAAATAAAGTATTCTTTATCCTTTTAATAATTCTGTGTCTATTGTAAACCAGTTACCACCTAAGTCACTTTTCAGGTTGTCTGAGCCCATCTTAATTGTGGCATTCTAATATGACCCAAATCTCCAACAAAATCTATATGTAAATAATAAAATATAAAGGCCTTCCTTGCTCTGGATATCATGCCTCTATCATTGGGTCCTAATAATTCATTCTGTGTGTGTATGCTATAACCTCACATCATTTTGAACTTTAGTATGTTACAACTAGAGTTGTCTTCACATATGGTATTGTTAAGCCACATAACCAATTACCCTTGGTACCTGAATTTTTGATACAAGACTTTATATTTGACCATATTCAATTTAATCTTGCTAGATTTGGCTGTTTTATCAGCCTCTAAGGACTTTTTGGATTTTGCCAGTGACAACCAGTGCATTTAGTCTGCTTTCTAATTCTATATTATTTACACAGAGATGAGCATACTATTTTATATTTTCATGCTAGTCATTGAAAAAACTTCAATCAGACAGATCTAAGGTTAGAAACCTCTGTCCACACTGGCACATAGTTGAACACTATCAGTTTAAATTACTAACCTATCTACTGTCCTATCATTATTATCTAGCTCATGTTACTCCATTTTGTTCTCAAGGACATTTTGAGAAACTGTCAAATGCTTTGGTGAGATACACAATGTTCATTGCCTTCTGAGACCTCTAGGAGGCAACTCAACAAGTCAGTCATCCTCCAGTGCAGCTGAAGCCCAAGTGGCTTATGTGATTGCCAATTTGAAGACAGGCAATATGTATTAGACCACTGTGGAGAAATTTACTGAAGGATATGTTTAGATA
Source organism: Loris lydekkerianus (assembly GCA_963574355.1). Classification (NCBI taxonomy): domain Eukaryota; kingdom Metazoa; phylum Chordata; class Mammalia; order Primates; family Lorisidae; genus Loris; species Loris lydekkerianus. Next base: position 11,980 of record CAUYPK010052948.1, on the reverse strand, counting down.
TTAGCTGCACCTTGAAAGAAAGGCAAAGCTCTAAATTGCAGTTATTGATTTGTGACAGAGCTGATTCTCAAATGTATATTTTTTATGTAACTTCCTCCAGGGTGAACAGCAATAGCAGCAGAGATGTATTCATTTAACAAGAACTAATGTGCCTCCTGAATACCACACGTAGTGTATAATTTATTATAAATCACTACGATGTATTAATAGATAAGTATAGTTTAATAGACCTTGGAGGAGGCAGTATAGTGTACTGATTAAGGCCACACACTCTGAATCTTAGAACTGGGTTCAAATCTTGACTCTGTCACTTATTAGCTGCATAAGTCACTTAACTTCATTTAGCTTATTTCCTCACCTATAAACTGAAAAAAATAATACTGCTTTCTTATAGGGTTGCTATGACAATTGAACATAACAATGAATATGTTAGCTATTATTGCTATTCCAATGTAACAGATAAATCAATTTAGTGTGACAAGACAATTTTGTGAAATTGATACTAGAGTGGAATAATCATCTTTTCCTTTCTTGCTTACTCATCATTCTTCTAATAATGAATTACAGAGTCTTTCTAAAATTACCTTACACATTTGGCCAAGAAATCATAATTTGGATTTTTAAAGTGCTCTCTTATGGAGCCCAAATCTGTGCTCAGATATGTCAATACAGCTGGAACTATATGCCTCAATTCATATCCATTTGGCAAATAATGTTGTCCTTATATGGTGGGACAAACAACTTCTTAAGGTTGAATTACCCAAACTTTTGAGTTTATTTCTAAAGCAGCTTTTGCCAAGGGATTTTACCCATTATCAGAGTATCTAAAAAACTAGGCAAGTATATGCATCACCTGATGAAGCTTGGTCTTCGGGATGGCTACAGTCTGATCTCTGCCAAATCATGTGTCCTGTTTCTATTTTTAGAAAACTGCTTTTCTCCTAAATTCTCCTAATAGAGTTCTGAGAAGATGGTAGTATGAGAGAAGGTTCTTAATTCTTGCCCTTCCTTCAGTAAGTAACAGAAGTGACCACAGGGAGACAAAAATTGAGCAAAACCTGTACAAATGACAGAAAAACTCTCAAGGAATTTCTAAAACACATGATGCCGATGGGGCCATATTGAAAGATGCCACCTATGTGAGTAAGTTCTGTGACATTCTTGACAAATCGGGAAAATACTGGCAGAAATACATTAATATCATCTAGTTTAAAAGAGAAAGGACTGGAGATTGGGGCAGGCAATGGAAATGACTGGGATGACAACCTCTTACAAGTTGAACCTTGTATAACCTCATTGTAGTTAAGCCTCCTTCCAGTATATATATATATATTATTTCAGTCTCTGTAGAGACTGTCAAAAATTTCCAGGGCCTACTATATTTCAAGTCATCATGGCGGGATATTGGGAAGAGTTTTCAATTATCAATAATAGCACCTTGGATAAACCTCATTGGCTACAATACTGCCATTGTGCAAAGCTAATCTCCCAGTATATTTTTTAAATAAAATAATACTAAGTTAGAAATATCAAAATTACCAAATAGTTTCTATTTTTTACATGTACTATATTATGTTGTATGACAAACATTTTTCACTAGGTCAGTCTGGTTCTATGGCTAGACTTATCAATTCATTTGAGGATAATGTCAAAACCTGAATTTGAATACCCTGGTAAATATGAGACACAGAAAAATGTATCTCCTGATACCCCAATCCTTGGGCTAGTTCTTGAGAACAATTACTCCTTTTATTCCTATTGTAACAAGGCAGATCATCAGAATTTGGAGCAAGTCACCCCCTCTGAGAGGGAAGCTAGTCACACTCAAATATAGTTGTCTCTTGATCATGGTTTCTCAAATATGGTAGTCTCAACCTGATTCAAGAGCCTCTATATTCCAACATTGTAGATTTTCTCCCTCCTTTCCCTGCCCCCACAACATAAGTTCTAAAAAATATATGATACCTGATACTTGAAGTAAAGGCCAAAAGATCAAATGAGGAAATCTGTCTTGGGGGTGAAGTTCTCCTACTGGGTTTGCCCTGGCCCTAGCTCCCTTTTCACTACCTCATCTTGTTGTATCACAAAGCCAGTAGTAATACAAACTTACACCTCTCAGCCACCCAGTGTAAGTTTAGGGAGGGGGTGACAACCCACTGACCAGTGAAAGGACACAAGAATAGCTCCACTCTTATTAGAGATGGAGAAATAGCAGGTCAGGATATACCCTTCTTGATTCAGTGATGGATAAATTGTGAATCAAGTGTAAATGAAAACATGAAATAAAAACAAAGCCTTTTAAAAGAAGCCTGCAACATAATGGGAGGAAATTACATCATGTCAGAGATACAGGAAGAATAGTTAAAAGAAATAAAAAAAGAGTCCAAAATAAAGTTATAAACAAATATTAATAAACAAGAAAGCAGATGGCTTGGTGCCTGTAGCCCAAGCGGCTAAGGCGCCAGCCACATACACCACAGCTGGTGGGCTCGAATCCGGCCCAGGCCTGCCAAACAACAATGACAACTACAACCAAAAAAATAGCGGGCATTGTGGTGGGCACCTGTAGTCCCAGCTACTTGCGAGGCTGAGGCAAGAGAATCGCATAAGCTCAGGAGATGGAGGTTGCTGTGAGCTGTGATGTCATAGCACTCTACCCTGGGCGACAGCTTGAGGCTCTGTCTCAAAAAACAAACAAATAAACAAAACAAAACAGAGAAACTGTAGAATTAAAAAATCAAAGACTTACATCTTTTCAGAGAGAAAACAAAATATATTAAAAAGTAGATAAAAATTTGGCAAAACTAATTAAGGAATTATTTGTTCCTTGAATGTTTGAAAGAAACTCATCACAAAACCGGCTAAGGCAGTCCCCAGACAATGTCCAGTTTCTCCTATGGAGAATGGTTTATTGCTATTTTCTATGCCTCCAGTTTTGGTACTTATTTCCATATCAAATCATCCATGTCATTATAATTTTTAAATTTATTATGGCAGGTATTGCTTTTGTCAGACACTCAGCATCATATAGCAGTAAAATAATAAATTACCATTTCCTAAATTGGGGTTCTGAGTAACCCTATAATGGGTCAAATGTTATTGTGTTTAATAGAAAAAAAAAAGTGACTCCTTAAATAACTTCTGGATATGCTGAGTTAGACAAGATAGTTTTTTTTTTTTTTTTTAATGGAAGAACCTACTTATTTTAAAAAAGTAATACCAGCCAACATTTACTGAACACTGAGTTTCTAAGACGGATTTTAGTGTACAGCATTTTGCAAACTTATTTGCCCATCTCCCAGAGGAATGTTTTTTTCACAAAATGCAATTTGGAATTGTTACAGCAAACATTTTGGTTAAAATGAGAAGAAAGACAAAAATGTCACTGCCACCTTCATTACCTTTATTACTTAGCAACTGTTGTAGAAATATTTAACCCAGGCAGTCAAAAAGTTATGTTATAAATTTTGGAAAGAAGAACATATATTTATAACATCATTGATATGATTGATTACTAGGAAAAACACAAAAAGATCAACTGATTTTCTGAAATTAAAAATTTCAATAAATTGCCAATTTAAAATAATCTTTGAAAACAAATTATTCTCTAGAGCTCCCATTAGCAGTGTCAATGTGTTCCCTATGTGTCTGTATTACCTAGAAATACATTTATTGTAAGATACACAGGATTTAATTAAATAAAACTCTATTGAAGGTTATAAAAAGCTTTTTTAAAATGTGGCAACATACCACGTTTCTGGAAAGCAATGCAATTTTGTAGTTCTCACCATCATATCAATTTAAGACAATACCAAGTAAATTCCCAATTTATTTTTTGTGAAAAACCTATAAATGGTAAAGTTTATCTGGTAAAATAAACATGTCAAAAACTATAAAAACCCAAAATAAAAAAGATTGAAGGGGGATTCAACCTAACAGACAAGAAATTGTATTTCTAACTTAATAACTATAGGCTAGTGCACCAGGGATATGATATGCATTGGAACAAAAGACAATCCAATCACAGAATAAAGTGTATGTAAATATATATGTGTGTGTGTACATATCTATCTATCTATCTATCTATCTATCTATCTATCTATCTATATATATATATGTATGACATTTCAAATATAGGGGGAAGATAACAACTGGCTAAACTTTGGGGGCAAACTATTTAGAATACCAAAACTAGTACATCAAAATAATTCTAGATATGGCAAATAAAATTTTTAAATAAAACCATAGAAGTTAGAGAAATACAGGGTAAGATTTATATAATCTTAGGGTGGGATAACCTTGTAAACGTGACTCTAGAGCCAGAAGGCAAAAAGGAAAAGATTTATCAATTTTTAAATTTTTTATTTTTTTTTTTAGCCATTTTTAATGTATTTTTCCCTGTGTACAAGAGAAGTAACCGATGAAGTCAAAAGATACACTTTTCTTCATACATAGCAGTTAAAAGTAATGCAAACATCACATGACACTTTCAGTGAAAGTTACATTTCCAATTTCAAATCAAAATGCGTATTAGGGTCTCTTTTTGGGAGAAGTTGAGAAGGAAGTCTTAGGTAAAAAGCACTTTCCTGGCATTACTACACTGATCCTTCAGGCTGCACAAAGATTAAGGTAATATACATATAGTCAATCTGCAAATGTTGACACAACATTACACTGTAAATTTTCTGTACAATTAAATGTATACTTAGAGATACCAGGAGAAACATTTCTACTATGTTTTAACTGAACTTTCCTAACCAACATTTTCACTGAGTTTATCAAAGATGCTGTAAGATTCTACAAAATTTTGACACACCTAGCTGCAGAAAGATTTCTTGTACTTGTTCTCATTTTGATTACAGATAATATGCTCAGAGATTCTATTATAGTATTTTTAGATGTATAGTTCCAATTGTGCTTACTGTATGTAATGTGTATAAATATAGCAAAAAAGATGAATGAATATTATAAATCTTACAGCATTTTGCTAGCAAAAATACATGCCAAAGTCACAATAAGCAATATTGTACCACAAATTATAGAGCTTCAAATAATTTGTTTTTAATATCTTCATTCTACATTAAATTACTATCATAGGCTAATGTTTAAAATGCAAATAAATCGGACATCCGTAGGACAAAACTTGTTCACCCAACTGTGAAAGATGATACCTGTTTCCAAAAATCACAATAAAAGCAGAATAAACAGAAATGTATGCATGCAACACCTTTAAGTGAAACAAAATTAATTTTCATCATTCAAAACGGAGAAGGAAGGAAGCCAAAGGAAAAGAAGAAAGTAAGGAAGGAAACAAAGAGGGAGGAAGGAAAGGAGACAGGAGGCATGGAGAGAGGGACAAAAAGGGCAAAAGGAGGGAGAAAAAAAGGCCTCCACCTTAAAATGCATCATATTAGATTTATAACTAGACAGATTTAAAAGAATCAAAATGAAAGTAAAGCACTATTTTGTGTGTTTCAAGATTAAGAGCCATTATCAAAAATAAGATACATTTTTTTCAAGGTACAGAAATGTAATTACGATGGCTGGGAGCCCAGCAGCCTCTCAATGGCTGCATTGATGTCGCCTCCTGTTGCTATTAGAGCCTGCAAGTTTGCTTCACGGTTTAAGAACCCCATTGCGTTGAGTTGTTCCAGTTGTTGCTGAAACCGGACTTCTGGATTCGGCAGCTGTGGAGGATTTGCTCCAGCCAGAGCCTGCACCATCTGCTGAATGAACTGCTGGTTGGGTCCAGATTCTGATGTTGGACTCGTGGTTTCATTGGGTGCAGAGCTGGACACAGTAGGCCCAGGGAGCCCACCAGAGCTGGAGGAGCCAGGGGGACCTGCTGGGCCAGTGGGTCCTAAGGGCCCAATGGGCCCTATGGGGGTAAAAGGGACTATAGGGCCTATTGGGCCTATGGGAGTAACTGGGCCTACAGGGCCTATGGCGGTTCCCAGCACCCCCACACCCACACCTGGAGTGAAGCTTGGAATGAGGCCAGGTGCCTCAGTGGCTAATGTCTGTAGCCCCTGCTGGATCTGCATTAAAGCTTGCATTGCTCTAGGGTTTGACATGGCTGATAATGTGTCTGGATTCTGCATCTGCTGCAGGAAGGCCGGGAGCTGTGGACGCATCTGCTCCTGCAGCTGAGGATTTGCAGTAAACAGCGGGCTATTCAGCATCATCTGTGCAGCCAAATCTGGATTCTGGCTCAGTGACTGCATCATGCTTCTCATGTAGGGTGCAGACAGCATATTTTGAATCAGCTGAGGGTTTTCAGTTATCTGTTGCAGCAGGCTCTGCATTCCTGGGGTACTGAAGATACTGGCAACATAATTAGCTGCAGCCATAGTGTTCCCAGTGGCATTGCTGGAGCTAGTGCCAGAGCCTCCACCACTACTTGTGGTCGTGCTGGTGGTAGTAGAACTCTGGGTAGCTGGTGGAGGCGCCCATGGATTGGGTAGTGGATCTCGATTTTCTGTACGGGAAGGCTGTGTACCTTCCCCGGAGGAGGAACTGCTCCCCACGGAGGCAAATGGATTACCCCCAAACTGCTCTTGTGCGGCATTCAGCATCGGTTCTTGAATGTCAGTGTACATGCGCCGTAAAGCATTATAGCCCCCTGGGATGCTTTCGAGATTGCTAAGAGCCAGGTCTTGATTTCTCATCATCTCTTGCATCATGGCTGGATTCCTGGCAATTTCAAGGGTCTGTCTCATTATATCTGGGTTGTTGAGCAGGTGACTGATTTCTGGGTTTCTCTGAATCAATTGTTGCATCTGTGGATTGGCCATAATGAGCTGCCTCATCAGATCGGGATTCGAAAGCATGCTCTGAACAAAGGGATTTTCCATAATTTGAATCATCATCTCAGGGCTGGCCATGAGCTGCTGCTGCATCTGACTCTGGAGCTCAGAGAAGTTGGTAGAGCTCAAGCCCAAGCTGCTAAGGCCTGCAAGTCCTCCCAGGCTCCCCAAGCCAAACGGGTTGCTATTTGTGGAAATAGGTGTGGAGTTACTCCTGGGAGTTGACGCCGAGGTAGTGTTAGTTCCCGCGGCATTGCTAGGCTGCGTGGACTGGCTCTGAGGTCGGTTCTGGCTTTTGATAACAAGGTGAACCGTCAGTCCATCATGGATGCCGTGCTGGATCAAGGTATCTTGATCTTTTAAGATTTTTCCGGCAAAAATGAGCACTAGCTGGTCGGTTTGGGATTTGAAGCGTTTCGAAATCGCTTCCTTAAACTGCTGGACCGAGCTATTCTCGGGCACTGCGAATTCCTCTTTCTCTTTCGGGGTCTTCACAGTGACTTTGATGATTTTGGGCTCAGCTGCGGCGGCGGCTGAGCCTTGGGCCGCAGCAGGGCCGGGGGAGGGGCGCGGGGGGCCACTGCTCTCTCCGTTCTCAGCCATGGCGGCCGCGATGACGCAGGCTGGCCGGGAAGGCGCGGGCGACAGAGAAAGAGAAGGAAGGAGGAAGGAGGCGCCGCCGCAGAGGACTGGGCTGGACCTGGCGGGGAGCGCGGAGCACCGTACCTCTGTGATGAAGACTGCGGTTTCCTGGTCCTCCCGTGGAGAAAGAGCTGGGCGTAGGCCGCAAGCTGAGGTCTCAGCGATCAAGTCTCAGGGCCGCCGCCGCCGCCGCCGCCGCCGCCGCCGCCGCCGCCGCCGCCGCCGCCGCGTGTGATCTGACCGCGCGCACTCCCAGCAACTCCCGCAGCAGCTCCGCCCTCTCTTCCCCGCCCCTTTCCCTCCCCAGGCTACGCGTTTGCCTCCCCGCCCCCTCTGCTGACGCGGCGCCAGGCCCAGATTGATAGATTTAGCTGAGTCAAAACCAAAACTTCTGCACTGAAAAGAAAACAGGGAGAAAGGGAGAGAAAAAAACAAAGAGAGAGAGAAGAAAAGAAAATATGACACCGAGAGGGAGGGAGCCAGCTTCTATAACAGACCCTGAAAGACCAATGGAAAATGTATATTAGCAATCCGTAAGGTAGTGAAGGAATGAAAGCTTGAATGGAAGCAATCCCATTCTAAAGGCGAAAAACGAATAATAAAGAATTCTGAAAAAGCCTAAAGGAAAGAGGAACAATTCCCAACGGGGGAAGTGGAGAAAACTAGGCAGTAGAGCACATTGCACTAAAGGAGTGCAAATGGCCAGTAGACACTAAAAAGGATGATTAATCCCACTAGTAATCAAATTAAAACAATGAAATTCTACTTTTGGCTTATCTTGTTGAAAAAGATGAAAAATAATGTTAATTCTAGCTGACAGGAGCTGTGAAAATGTACTATCGTACTGATTGAAGTTTGAATTGTTATAATCATAGGCCAATTTGAAAATACTGTATATGTCAACATTTTAAATGTGTCTATCTTTATTTAGAAATGCTTTATTTAGACATTAATAAACTACAGTTATGGGTAAATCACAGAGTATTTTCACTTTGGGCTTTATTGCTGTACAGTTAAAAACTATACAAGTATATATTTAAATATAAAAAATATTTTTTATACTGATTTTTGAAGTTTGTTGTATATGTAAACTGTATGTGTATATGTAAAAAAATATGGACATATTATACCAATATGCTAATGGTGGTTATTAGTGCCAAAATTATACATAATTCTTATTTTTATAGAATTTTGAATCGTCTGATTGCATTTATATGTATGCATGGCAGAAAGGTATCTTAGGGGAAGAGTAAAGGTATGAATTGACAGGCATACAATAGTAGTGGCAGACATTGACAGATTTACTTAATTTAATTACAGGTTAAGTAAGAGCAACAAAGATACAGTAGTCCAGAGAAAGAGAATTTGAAAAATAGAAGAAATACTTTCAAATTTACCTATACATTTCTGACCATATAGAAAATCCTTCCCCTCCCCAAAGTATCCAGGGAACATTTTATAGCATTTCCAGGTCATTAGGTGAATAATACCTTAAAAAATCTAAAAGTAAGACAAAAATATACAGGCATATGATATCCATCAATAGGGGAGTTGATTAATATAGTATGAGTAATATGATAAATAGAATACAGAGATAAAGAAATGAATTAGCTTCAAATAAAAAAAAACCTAATCAATTAGCATATACCAAACAACATGCTAATGGATTTGTAGATGCATTCATATGTATATGTGAAATATTCTATTAGAAATATGCCAAACTTGCCCCCATGAAAAAGAGAAAGTGGAATAAATATAGGATAGTGATTAAAGGGAAACTGAATTAAATCTGTAAAAATGCATTTTTATCTTAAAAATGGAAGCAAATATGGTAAAATATCAGCAACAGTTAATTCTAGGTGGTGAAAATATCCATATTTGTTATAATATGGCTGCATTTTTTTGGAACTATGAAGAAAATATTAATAAAATATTATAGGTAACCTTTAATTTTAATAGAATAAGGCTAGATATTAATAATGAAAGCATGAACAGCCCCCCAAAACCATTTGAAAATTAAAACAAAATTGAATACTGAAAGTTAAATTACAAATTAAAGTTCTTTCTAGAAGTGGGGTGGGGTGGCTCAAGCCTGTAATCCTAGCACTTTGGGAGGCCAAGGTGGGAGGATTGCTTAAGGTCAGGAGTTGGAGATAGGCCTGAACAACACGGAGACCTCATCTCCACAAAAGTGTGTTTTTAAAAAAATTAGTTGGGTGTGGTTGCCTGTGCTCATAGTCCTACTGGGGAAGCTGAGGCAGAAGAATCCCTTGAGCCCAAGGGTTTGAGGTTGCTGTGAGCTATGATGACTCCACTGCACTCTGACCCTGGCCACAGACCTTGTCTGGAAAACAAACAAACCACAAAGTTCTTCTTAGAATAAATTTATAAAAAGAACTAGTATTTCCTTATTCCTGACTTGGAAGCCTTGTTAAGAATAAAGATTTCTGAGCCCCCACCTGAAGCCTAGTGAAGTAAATGGTGTGCAGGAATATGTGTTCTTTTCTTTCTTTCTTTCTTTTCATTTCTTTTCTTTTTTTTTTTTTTTTTTGAGACAGAGTCTTACTTTGTCATCCTTGGCTGAGTGCCATGGTGTCAGAGCTCACAGCAACCTCCAACTCCTGGGCTTAAGCGATTGGCCGGGTCTGGGCTCGAACCTGCCACCCTCAGTATATGGAGCAGGCACCTCACCCACTGAGCCACAGGCATTGCCCAGGAATATGCATTCTTATCAAGATCTAGTTTAATAATATTTGATTTATGCAGTATAATGTGAATGAACTCAGAGTCAAATTTTTACACTGGAAGATCTTAAATGCCAAACAAAATACAGTGAAAGTAAATGAATTAGGTATCCAAATAAAGAGGACAAAAGAACAAAAAAGGAGAGAAAGGGAATTCACCTACAATATGATAAAAGCAAGTGTTAATAAATTAACAGAAAATGTAAAGTTGGTTAAGTAAATCTAAGAAATTCTTTGAATAAACATGCCAAATTAAAAAAATATGCCAAATACATAAACCTTTATTAGCTGATGATTCTGTTAGTTTATAATTCATTTACCAAAGCACACAACAGGAGGGCAAAAGTGTATTTACACACCCAGCCTTGCTGAACTTCCTACAAGTTTCTTTGAGTTCTCTTCTTTTACCATGTGATTTTTTGACATTTTATTTTAAAATACATAAATTTTGATGCTTTGAGTTATCAATAAAATAAAGTCTAATAGTTGACCACATATGTCTTCATTAGCAAACAACACAGTATTAATTAGCTGAAACTTAATGAAAAAGCAATAAGACAAATAGACAAAAACTAGAGTTGCATGAGTACATTTAATAACAGATATAGGGTATTTTTTTAATTATGAGGAAATACTTTATATAAATTTTGGTTGACAACAAAGGAAAACTGATGACTTTATTACACTGTTAGGAAGATACAGCCATTTGTCCAAAAAATACTCAAAAAGTAGGAAACCATAAACATGTCAGAGACATGTAAAAAAAAGCATAAGAAATAAAATAACTAGCTATTTTTAAAACAAACTTTCTTATTCATGGTGCTACCTGAGGTTATGTTTTCACCACTTCTCTTCTCTACCCAATTCCACTGAAGTGACAGAAATAAGGTAAATAATAAACCCCTAACAATGTTGGAGAGGTGGAAAGAGTGCCATCAATGAACTGTCATGTCAAATACTAAGATGAATTAAAAAAAAAAAAGAGGAAAAAAGAACAGAATGTGCAGAAAAATATTAGAGTAAATATTTATGCAACTGAGACATAGTGACAATCTTCTAAAACAACAAAGAAAAATTACAAATGGAAAGGTTAATGTAGATTTCATTAATTAAGCATTTCAAACTTCAAATCAAGAGTACAAGAAAAATTTAAAGGGTAAAGACAAACTAAAAAAAACCCAAAACTACAACATATATAACACATGACATCTATCCGTGACATACACATACTTCTTACAAATAAAATTTTTTAAATTAATTAATTAATTTTTTTTTTATTAAATCATAGCTGTGTACATTGATATGATCATGGGGCATCATACACTAGCTTCATGTGCCATTTGACACATTTTCATCACACTGGTCAACACAGCCTTCCGGGCATTCTCCCAGTTATTGTGCCAAAACATTTACATTCCACATCTACCAAGTTTCACATATACCCTTGTAAGATGCACCGCAGGTGTAATCCCACCAATCCCCCTCCCTCCCCCCACTTCACCCCTTCCTCCCCTCCCTTTCTCCCTTCCCCTTATTCTTAGGTTGTAACTGGGTCATAGCTTTCATGTGAAAGCCCTAAATTAGTTTCATAGTAGGGCTGAGTACATTGGGTACTATTTCTTCCATTCTTGAGATACTTTTTTTTTTTTTTTTATTAAATCATAGCTGTGTACATTGATATGATCATGGGGCATCATATACTAGCTTCATAAACCATTTGACACATTTTCATCCCAATATTCAACATAGCCTTCCTGGCATTTTCCCAGTAACCGTGGCATGACATTT
>CAUYPK010052940.1:0-29651 GCA_963574355.1 Loris lydekkerianus | reverse complement strand
TAATCCACATGAGAAAAGCCTGCAATTCATATGTCAATGGGCAAGAGACATGAACAGAACCTTTTCTAAAGAAGACACATGGCTAGCAAACATATGAAAAAATGCTTTGTCCCTAATTATTAGGGAAATGCAAATCAAAACAACCCTAAGGCATCATCTAACCCCAGAGATAATGGCCCACATCACAAAATCTCAAAACTGCAGAAGCTGGTGTGGATGTGGAGAGAAGGAAACACTTTTACGCTGATGGTGGGACTGCAAACTAATACAAACTTTTTGGAAGGAATAATGGAAAGCCCACAAAGAACTCAAGCTAGACCTCCCATTTGATCCTGCAATCCCATTACTGTACCATCTACCCAGAAGGAAAATAATTCTTTTATCATATGGACACTTACACTAGACCGTTTATTGCAGCTCAATTTACAATCGCAAAAATGTGGAAATAGCCTAAATGCCCACTAACCCAGGAATGAATTAACACACTGTAGTACATGTACACCATGGAATACTATTCAGCCATTAAAAAAGATGGAGATTTTACATCCTTTGTATTAACCTGGATGGAAGTGAAACACATTATTCTTACTGAAGCATCACAACGATGGAGAAGGATGAATCTTACATACACTCAATTTTGATGTAAGGACAATTAATCCTTAATACACAGTAGGAGTGGGAGAAGGGGAGAGCAGAGAGAGACAGAAGGAGGGAAGGAGTGGTGAAAAGGATGAGCAGAAAGAAGGAAGGAGGGAGGGGGAGAGAGAAGGAAGAAGTAAGGGGGTAGGGTCTCAGGGTGTGACACACCTTTTGGGGGCAAGAAACAATTATAAGAGGGACTTTATCTAACAAATGCAATCAGTGTAACCTGGTTTATTATACCCTGAATGAATTCCCACCAATTAAAAAAAATCTGATCTGATACCTATTAAACTATTCAATTGCAAGCTCTCTGCTTTATAGAGGGTATTGCTTGTTCTTTATCTTATCTTTAATATTTTAATACTAGAGTGCAAATTTGTGTTTAAAAAGTATATATTATAATTACAGTTTATCTGCATCTCTCTCTTAATATACAACAATATAGGTGACAAGGTACTCCAGAACAGAAACAAGGTTTTATTTGTATTTTAAAATCATTTAACTTGGAGCAGAAAACAGGGTAGGTATTCAAGAAAGAGCTAACATATTGATTGCTCACTAAGCTCTTGAACCTCTGTTAAATGTTTTACATGCATTATTTCATTGCTTTTCTATAGAATGCTATGTATTGGACATTACTGGTATTTAAATTTTACAGATGAGATGCTGAAATTGAAAGAATTTACTTTTTCTGAAGGAATTCATTGCAGTTAGTAAGCATTTGAGTAAGGTTTGTCTGTGCAAGTTATGATAAAATTTTGTTATAATGTCCTTTCTCTCTTTCTGATTACAGACTTGTGGGGTAGCCATGCCTCAGTCAAATTGTTTTTAATAGTAAATTCATAATTACATACTGGGATAAAGGTAATGAAGCAGAGTAAATTATTTACGATTATATGCTGTGTTGATATCCTTGAATTTATCCTATATGTTCCATTTATTTTTTTGTGCAATGCCTTCAGCTATACATTTGTGATTATATCTGATATTTCTTTGTGGGTAAGAAATAATATTCACTATGAGTTAATTTTATTTTAACTCATGGATACAAATAATTTCCAAATTTTGAAGATTAGACTCATGTGTTGTTTTCACTGAGACATATTATGTCCTCAGATTTTATATTTGTTAATTATATACAATGTTTCTAAGATTCATTAAGTCTCATTGTGCATCAAAAAATGCAGCATTACATATATGTGTTTCATTAAACAATAAAATCATATTTTCTTTTTATATCCTTTTGAAAAGAGTATACTCAGTTTTTTAAGAGAAATGTTCCTGCATCTTTGTCATGCTATTTTTATTAACAATAGTTCTGTCCTCTGTCCTTAAATGTCACAGTTATCTTCACATGTCCTTTAAATAAAGACTTTAATAAGAAAACTGTTGAATATATTCTGCTATTATCACTGTGTCTGATTATTGTTGTTATTCATTAATTATATTGATCTTAGTTTTGAGTCATACTTACTAGGTAAAAATCAATATTAATTGACTAAAACTGTCATCAGTGAAAGTAGCAGGATGGTTTTGTTGCTCAGAGTTAATTTTTTGAACAGCTCTATATTTCCACTAAATTTATTGCTTTCATTATATCACCAATGCTTATAATAACAATTATATACTGATATTGGATAGTGTAAAAGTCATACATATTATATGTTAATAAAGAGGTTTGTAATTAGTGTGATAAATATTTTAATGAAGATTTTTTACTCAAAAAGGAAAAATAACATTTTTAATTAATGAGTTAATTATTTGAATGAAAAATTTTGCCAGCTAGCATTGGTGTGGTGGCTCACACCTGTAATCTTAGCACTGTGGGACACTGAGGTGGGTGGATCACCTGAGTTCGGGAGTTCCAGACCATTCTGAGCAAGAATGAGACCTTGTCTCTACTACAAAATAGAAAAAAATGCCCTTTGTGGGAATTGTGGCCATTGCCTGTAGTCCCAGCTACTTGGCAGGCTGAGGTAAGAGGATCACTTGACCCTAAGGATTTGAGGTTGCTGTGAGCTAGGACACCAAGGCACTCTTCTCAGGGTGACGACTCTGTCTCAAAAAATGTATAAGTGAATAAAAATTGCCTTTCTTTCAAACCTTTTTTTCTATATTTTTAATCAAATAGTAGAAGATTGCCAAATAAACAGAAATACATATATATAAGTAGGACAGATTTATCACCCAGAAATAAAAGCAAATATTCTTACTAATGTTAACACTATGATGTTAAGTTTGCAAATTTCTGATTGAGAAATGAATTATTTAATAAAGATAATGAGAATAAGATCAAACATAAATAAGATCAAACATTTATAACATATACTGCTTTGATTTCTAATGGATTATATTGGTAATGGTGATATTTTCAAGTAAGAACTTTCTCTATGCATCACATTTATTCCCTACCTCTCTGCCTACCAGTCCACAAAATCCCAGACTTAAACAGGGATTGTAGTCACTCTTAAATTATGTATGGTTTAAAACTCATTTTTAAGTAAACTGAGTGGATATTAGAGAAGTTTCAGATTATGACTAAATGTTTACTATATTTGTTGTAGAAAATCACCATTAGAAAGTTATCTGGAGACTTCTTTACACTAGAAAATTGTTAAGGGAAATACAAGTATTTACTTAAATTTAAAAATGAGTAAATAGTTAATTTAAAAACTTAAAAAAATATTAAATATGTCATGGCTCTAATAATGTTTTTGCTCCTGAATAGCCAGCATTACTTTCATTACTTTTAATAGTAATTATCAAAAAAGGGGACTATCCTTTTAATTCATTAATTAACTCCCAAATATTTCTCAAAATTTATAATGAAAAAGGTGGAGGTACTAAACTTTGTTAATTTTTAAAATTTTCATGTAAATATAGAACATTAAAAGATAAGCAGAAAATACCAAAAGAAAAATTAAAAAAAAAAATACTGTATGTATAAAGAATCTTACCTTAAACTAAAGATATTTTTAAAAAACAGAAAATAGCTGTTGGTAGTTTTCACAAAATAAAATTAAAACAGGAATTTTTAACAGAAAGTTTTTCAGAATACACTAAGTCTATTAATCTACTGGTAAATAGAAAAATGAAAATTAAAGCAAAAATTAGATAACATTTTAAAAATTTAACCTTAAAGTTGGTCACCACTGGCAATACCAGCTCAAAGTAGGAAATATGCTTCTACCATTATATGCAACAAAATATTTAAATATAAAGGCCTGAGAGAAAACATTTGATATGGTTTTAACCAAAATAAAGACCATATCCTCATTCAAAGAACTTTTTTCCTGTAAATTTTTTTTTTTTGGGGGCCGGGGTCAGGTTTGAACTCACCACTTCTTGTATATGGGGCCAGCGCCCTACTCCTTCGAGCCACAGGTGCCGCCCTCTCCTGTGAATTTTTCTAAATTTTCATTCAAAACTTTCTTCTAAAATAAAACAAATGAAGTCACTATTGTCGCTAGGGAGCCAGGAGGTTCAAATTGCTTCTGTGTAACTTGTTCGGCCATTGATCAAATACAGAATATGATCATGAGTTTGATGAGTCAATCATGTATCCTGTGATCACATGACATTTGTATTCAAAAAATCCCTTTTGGACAGTTAAAGTAAGAAGAATAATTAACCAGTATCTTCATTGGTGGTTTCTGTTCAAGGCAATAACGTATATTATATTATCTGCTATCAAATGCTTTATTTTTTAATATTTCACTCTAAATTGTAATACACTATTTTGAGGTGATTCCTTCTAGGAGTGATAATGACAGTGATTTCTAAGCAGCATGAGATAATATATCATTGACAGCCAATCTAACCAAAGTAATTAATGATTAAAAATTAAGCAAGAAAACTATTTACTCCACAAATGTCTACTAAAACTACAGCTTCAAAATAAGCAGCTGTTTATTAATGTTACTTTTGCTATATTAGATGTCATTTCTGAATAATAACTGATACTTTTTTATTCACCTAAACTTAGAGAAAAATATGTCACATAGTCATCCTTCGTATAAGGCTGTTTCACTGAAGGTATATGACCATAGAAAAATGTAACTCTGCTTTTAAATCATGATTTCCTTTAATTTTGTATGCCTTTTTCATGACCTTTTTTGGATATAGCATATGTTCTTCTCTTCTTGGAATTATTTTATAAATATCAAGAAGATAGTCTAATCCCCTTATATAACTTGTGTTGTTACTACAATACTTATTGCAAATTGACAACGTCTTTATCCACACAAAGCATTATATGTTTACATTTCTCCCAGATTTATAAGCATATTTCCACAACTTTCCTCTCTCTAAAAATATTACTGAACAAAAGATATATATGCTAACATGAAATAGTTGTTATCCTATCTAATTCTGACATATGCATGACAACATATACTATATTGAAAACATTTAGAAGCAATTTAATCTAATAGTAGGGTTACCATAGTAAGGTAAAAAGCAAGAGTGCTTTTTTAATAAAAATTAAATGCTACATTGAGATATTCAATTTACATCACCATCCTATAGTTCTGACCCAAAGAAGCAGAAACAAATTTTATATACTGGTTTGGCATCTTTGTTATGGATTATTTTTTAAAGAAGCACAGAGAGCATGAACAAAGAATAGAATGCATAATGTATGGGAAGATGAACAGTGAATAATAAATTTTTAACTTAAACAAGAACCTATTTCTCTTGAGGCTCAATAGTTTGATCAACAAAACATATTTTAAAATGCAGCTTATACCCTACTATAAACCAAAATAGGTAGGAGAATGTGTTTCAGATAAAATGTGAATTAAGAAATCTCATCCTTCAGTTACATGTCTCAGGGAGTTGAATTTTTCTCTTTAATAAATATTTCAATTTGAAGAGAGATGCCTCAGAAAAATGAAAACAAATGACAGTGCTGTCTCCAAAGAGACAGTGTATTATTTTAAAATGGATGAAATGGCCCGTGCTCTGCCCTTTGACAGTTAAATGCTCAAAATGAGACAGCCAAAAATAGAGTCAACTCTTTCTCACAAATGTGAAATTGAGTCTCCATTTTGTCATAATTTGAGATGAAGAAGGAAAAGAGCATCAAATCTAAAAGATATTCTTACAAAGGTCACATTTACCAGTTACTATTGTGCATCATCTTAAATAATATCATTGTAACTTTGAGTTAACCTTATTGAATATTACAGTAATATTCCTTATTATAGCCATTCAAAAAATGGAAAACAATTATAAAACAGTTGCTAATAAATGAGATTTATTAAAAATTCACTATTATTTTCTGAATCTTTAAATTTTAATTGCATCAAGCTTGGAATTGAAATATGAAATAAATATAATTTCCTGGTTTAACTCTAGATATAATATAGCTTTATTGTTAGGATACATCAAGTGGAAAACACATTGTGGCTCATGGCATCAAGGTTGAATATCACATTTATTTTGTCCCGTGAAAATCATAAATCATATTTTCTGCCTCTATTTCACTTTTTTTTCACCTTATTGGGGAATAGTATTTTTAAGCATTCACATAAAATATATTTGAATTTAAGAAATAATTAATGTTAGCAAGATAACTTATCTTTCAAATGTTCTCATTTAAAAAAAGTTATGAAACTTTAGTAAGACAAATTTTATACTTGTACCCAGGGAGCTTATAATCTGGTGTAGTTAACACAGAAGGAACATTCCAATAAACAAAATTATTGCACGGTAAATTCATTCTTTCTGTGGAAAAATATAAAAGATTATACAAGTTCTAAGTATAGAAAATCAACCAAGGCTCTGGAACCACTGGAATCCTTCTGAATAAGCATAAAAGATTCAAATAAAGAGAAGTGGAAAGATAAACTTGTCTGAAGCAAGAACTGTTGAAAAGCCTGTGAGAATAAAGAGATTTACGTGTTGAGGAAAGGAGTGTAATGCTTTTAATTTTGAAAAAGCAGTTGAGGAGAGACATACATAATCCAGGTAATGAAGGATATCTACACCACAGGAAGGGTGTTTTCATTTATCTGGAGATCAATGGAACAATTGTGAATATTTGTAAGTGGAAACCAGAATCCATTGGGTTATTGGGAGGTGGGTGGTAAGCAGAAACAAAGATCAGAGTCATCAAGACAACATTAGAAGTTGGTGAAGTAATTTAATCTTCTTGAAGAGATCTTGTTATTTTCCTTATACCAATGGTCCTCAGAGTAGATCCTCTAATTCATGGGGTTTCTGAGATAAATTTAGGAATCTGTAAGATGAAAACTAGTCACTTAATAGTAGGGGGACTTTATGTTTCTTCTTCACTGTTAGCATTTGCATGCTGCACACCCAGATGGGTTGTAGAGTCTAGTTTCAGTTTCATCTATTAAGGTCCTTTATAAAACAATCAAATTTTGAAAACTAAAAAAAATTTCTGCCCTTAAGGTCATGTCTCTCTTTTTTTTTTTTTTTTTTTTTTTTTTTTTTTTTTTAATATTCTGCATCACAAACTGTGAAGTATAAGGCATTCAGTTCCATGGATAAGTACAAGGCTACATTGAATGAAATCATTCGTACAGTTGTTTGAGTTGTAAGCTATACTGGAAGCTTTTATTTTTTCTTATGGAATACTCTATTTACTTAAAAAATGAATGAACATGATTGGTAGAATCAATATTGTCAAAAAGAACATAATACTTAAGATACAGAATCAATGAAATCCCAACCAAAACACCAATATCATATTTCACAGATCTAAAAAACAATAGTTCTATGCTTAATGTGGAACAAGAAAATGTCTAAGTACCCAAAATCAATCTTAAGCAACAAGAACAAACCTGGAGGCATCACACTGCTAGAATTCAAACTATACTACAAGGCTATAGAATCTAAAACAGTATGGTATTAGTACACAATTGAGACAGACCAATGGAACATAATAGAGAAGCCAAATATAACATCATCTATCTACAATCAACTGATCTTTTAAAAAGTACACTAATACACTCTGGAGAAATAAATTAATATTTAATAAATGGTGCTGGAAAAATGAATAGCCACATGCAGAAGAATGAAACAGAGTATCTATCTCTTACCACTTCAAAAACTAAGTCAATGGGAATAAAAGACAAATACAAACCATGAAATCATGAAAATTCTAGAGAAAAATGTAGGAACAACTCTTTGAGATACCAGTCTAGGCAGACAATTTATGACTGAAACTCTAATGGCAATTATGGGAACAACAAATATAAATAAATGAAATTTGATTAAACTAAAAACTTCTGCATAGCAAAGAAAATAATCAACAGAGCAAATAGGTAATATACAGAATGGGAGAAAATATTCACAAGATAAATTAAAGGGTCTATATTCATAATCTATGAAGAACTCAAGAAAATCAGCAAGAAATAAACACCATTAAAAAGTGGACAAAGGGTATATGGCACATCTTTCAGGTGCATGACACAACTACAACAGGGACTTTTCCCAACAAATGCAATAGTGTAACTTAATTGTTTATACTCCCATATTACTCAGAAATTAAAAAAAAAATCATACACTAATTTTTTAAAAGTAGGCAAAAGACATGAACAGAAGCTTTTCAAAAGAAGGCAGACAAATGGCTCACATGAGAAAATACTCAACAATAATCAGAAAAATGCAAATTTAAACCTCAATGGGGTATTACTATAACCCTGTTAGAATAGCTTTTATTATTGGGTTTTATGTATGAAATATTTGATTTCCTTAAGTACTAAGTTTGACAATTGATATCTCTGACATTGCATTTTAACATGTTGGTGTGTGTGTGTTATATGTGACTGTATATCCTCATTCACACACATTTGTCTTGTAATTATCTCTTTTTTAAGAGAAATTTTTGTGGAACCATGGATAAATAAAAAATATGTGTTATTTTTGAATATGAGTTCCATGGGACTAATGGAGTGCAGATGTTTCAAAATATTAGTGCAGTTGTTGGATAGAATGGGGCTAATGAATGCACAGTACATCAATGGTTGAGAGGTTCCTTCCAGTGATTTTAATCATGAAAATGAGCCACATTGGTGATGTGAGACCAAAGTAGATTATGATCAGCTGAAAGATGTAGTAGAAATGAATTAATCTTGACTTACACACAAATTACTAGCAAGGCTTGATTTTACTATTCTGAGAATATTGGACCTTTTGAAACAAATCGACAAGGCAAAGAAGTCAAATGGACTGGTTCTGCATGAATTAAACAAATGTCAGATGAGAAATCTTCATGAAACTTGGTTTTCTTGTCATAACATAATGATGAACCATTTCAACACGATATTGTTATGCCTGATGAGAAATGGATTCTTTGTGACACTTGCAAGAATTTGGCAAATTCTTGGATAGTTAGTTGAATAAAGATGAAGTCTTCAAAATACAGTTCAAAACCTAATATTCATCAAGAAAAGCTAATGGTGTCTATTTGGTGATCTAGCACTGGTATTATACACTACTGCTCCCTGAAGCCTGGTCAATTGATTATATTGGATGACTATGGCAACTAATTGCACAACTTGATAAGGCTCGTTGTGATTAAACCCCCAAGACTGGTCAAGGAAGACAATGTTATAAGACAACATTGTCACACAAAGAATGCTGCTCAACTACAAAACCAGACCTAGAAACTCTCTGTCATCTACTGTATTCCTCAGACCTTGTACCAATGAATACCACTTCTTCCAGGCTTTTGGACCACTCCTTGAAAGGAAGAATATTCAGTTCTCAGCAAGCTGTGGAAAATGCCTTTTTATTGCCACTTCCTTTCCAGGTTTCTTTGCTGCTGGCATAAACAAGCTACCTACCATTCAGATGACAAAACTGTGTAAACAGTTTTGGTGCATCCTTGGATTAATTGTACTGCTTCTTTAGTTAGATATCATAAACTAAACTTTTGATTTCAAATGAAATATTTCAGATTTAATGACAATACAAAATTCAAAACAACAGATGTTGGACTGTATGCAAAGAGAAAGGAAGACTTATATGCTGTTGGTAGAACTGCTCAAACCAACCTCTATGGAACTGAAAGTAGACGTACTATTTCATTTAACAATTCCAATACTGGGTATTTACTCAAAGGAAAATAAGTCATTTTATCAGAAAGATACCTGCACTCTAATGTTTATTGAAGCACAATTCACAATTGCAAAGATGTGAAATCAACCCAAGTGCTCATCGATTTATGAGATTAACAAAATATGATATATGTATACCATGGTATACTACTCAGCCATAAAAAAGAATGAATTAATACCTTTTTCAAAAATTTCGACTAAACTGGAAATGATTAATCTAAATGATGTATCCTAAGAATGGAAAAACAAACACCACATGTACTCACTGTTGAACTACAACTAACTGAGCACACATACAAAAAGGAATGTAAAATTTAGTGGAAATCAAGCAATGTGGATGAGGGCAGGAAGGAGCAAAAACCTACCTAACAGGTACAATGCACACTATTTGGGTGATGAGCACACTTACAGCCTTGACTCAACTATTATGGAATTATCCTGCCTCAAAAATGTTTGTACCCCTTAATAGTTTAACATTTAAAAAAATGAATGAATATAAGCTATAGTTTTTTATATATATCCACATATGTTCTAAAAAGAAATGAAGTAAACCTGTCACTTCATGAAGAACAATATTATTTGTTGATCTGGAAACTCTAGATCTCTAGGACATAATGTGTCATGAAATACATTTAATTCCCCATTCTCAGATATGCTCAGGACCAGAGTGTTCAAGTAATTTGCTTAAATTTATAGATCTAGATCAAATTTGTTTCATTTCAGTATATTATTTTTCATTAAAATTTCTAGCACTAATTGTGGTGCATCTTACAATGGTATATGTGAAACTTAGTAAATGTAGAATGTAAATGTCTCAACACAATAACTGTGAAGTTGCCAGGAAGGCTATGTTAACCAGTGTGATATAAATGTGTCAACCAGTCTGTGAAACTAATATATGATGCCTCATGATCATACCATTGTACATAGCTATGATTTAATTAAAAAATAAATAAATAAATAAATAAATAAAATGTGAAAAGTGAAAAAAAAAATTTCTAGCACTAGAAAGGAAGATTGATATACTTTCTTTTTTTATAATTTCTTAGAGAATTATTTAGGTGTCAGGCTTCATATAACAGAAACAAGCAGGCTGACAGTTAAGTTTGCAAACTCATCCTAGAAGAACTGCTACCTACCTCATCGCTAAACATCACTATGTTCACCTTTAAAGTGCTCTGCCTGGGAAGGTATGCACTGATGTCAAAGAAACTCTGTGATGCTTTCTCTGGAGTGGCCATCAGAACTATGGTCATACAAAGTTTGACAATTAAGTTCATAAACTCGTCCTAGAAAATGTTCTTTGAAGGGTAGACTAGGGACTGATCTCAGTTCACAGCTTTCCAAGGGTAATACTTAGCAGGTATTTAGCAATCTGGTATGTAGCACTTTTTTGAGGATTGAGTCTGCAAACTTAATTGTCTTACATCATAATGATAAAATAAACTAGACAAAACGTTTTTCCCTAGGAAGTATACACATCTGGGATTCATTCTTAGGGGTTCTGAGTTAGATAGTATGATTTGATTATTTTTAAAGGCCCAGGATGACTGAAATGTTCATAAAGACTGAAAAACACTTAAATTGTGTTTTCTCTGAAAGTTAATTATGCTATGAAAGATGACAATAATATAACTTTTTTCTAATTTGATTGCAGCTAATGTGCATCTCAGATTCCTGTGCATTACATATTTTTCCTTACTCTGTTACTGAAAAATTTAATAGGCTTGCACATTTATCTTTTTTTACAGTGATGAGTTAATTAATTGTTCATTCCAGGATCCAAATCACTTTGAAGATGGCTAATTTCCCAATTTCCCAGGGAGAGATGCTGGATGCTAGACTCTATATCTTTTAAAAGAGAACTTGATGTGATTATGAATATATGATTCCAAGCTGCTAGTCCCAATTTTATAATTTATCAACTTTTGGATCTTAACTGCAAACTGTAAATAGTAGCAAACATTCCACTTAGATTGACCAAAATATCTTAAAGTTTAATTGCCTTAGCAAAGGGAAATTTGTAGCTTAGCACTGAATCTTTATTCTTTTAGGCAAATACGCTAACTGAATAATCTTTGTGCTGAAAAAAAACAATGAAGGGAAATATTTTAATTTTTGATTAGGTATTTAAGTTTTTGAAATGAATAGATAATATTTATATTCTGCACAAATTTAACATGAAATGCTTAATAGTTCTAATGTCATATTATATGCATAAATTATACTCATGAACAAGTTGTACAATATTTAAATGCATCAGTAAGTCTCAGCTTTGCATTATACAACATAGAAAAAAACATTTACTGATAGTTTGTTGACTCATTTGAAATTCTTCTACCATTATTAACATCTTATTTTCATATTCTTTCTGATATGTAAACAGGCTACCCTATTAATTTAGCTTCAAAATTTGAGTTCACTAAACAGCTTAACGCTCTTGTTAACAATTGCTCTCATTCTTGTACTAAAACTGCAATTTTATGAAATCTTGTAGTAAGTATGAATACAGATTGACTAATGTAGTAAAGCTGTTAATGTATGAATATTTATTCATATAACTCTCACAGTGCATATTTAATGAAACATACAGTTAACTAATATACTAGAACATTTTTGAGAATGAAATTAACTAGCTGAGTGCAATTTAAGCATTTACTTGAGAAATAATACATTTATAACAAATTAACTGAGGCCTTCTTTTAAAAAGAGTACAAATTTAATTTTCGAAACTAGGAATTTTAGATAGAGAAACTGACTTAAGCGTTACTAAATTATAAGAAATTGAGGCATACAAGAGAAAAACTCAATTTAATTCAAATTGGGGGAGGGGAAATGGGAGGCAGAGAGAATAGGAGGAAGGGAGAATTGGTTCCCACCTAGAGGGCACAATGTAAGGGTATATGGCACAGCCCCAGACGTGGGACACAACGACAACAGGAGCCTTACCTAGCAAATGCCAACACTGAAATCTAATTGTCCGTACCCTCATATTAATGTGAATTTTTTTTAAAAAAGAAAGTAAGGTACTTCTCAGATTATGACTTACCTTACTTTGTAACAAGTGAAAATCGTAGGCAGTAGTTTATTGAACATAGAGTGTATTTGACAAAATTCATATGGTGTATGTCATTCTAGGGGTTGAATGTCAGGCATTAAAAAAAAATGCACCCTGATGACTTCATTAATTTACCACAAGAATATAATTGGTCTCCCGAAAATGATAACTTAAGATCTTATCTCAGAGGCTGAGCCTGGTGGCTCATGCCTGTAATTCTAGCACTCTGAGAGGCAGAGGGAGGTGGATTGCTTGAACTCAGTATTTCAAGACCAGCCTCAGCAAGAGCAAGACCTGGTCTCTAGAAACAGCGGGTGTTGTGGCAGGCACCTGTAATCCCAGCTACTTGGGTGACTGAGGCAAGAGAATCACTTGAGACCAAGAGTTTGAGTTTGCTGTGAGCTGTGAGGCCACAGCACTCTACTGAGGGTGACAAAGCAAAACTCTGTCTCAAAGTACATAGATAGACAGATAGATAGATAGAAAGAAAGAAAGAAAAATAATCTCTGGTGCAAATTAAATAAATTTGTACTTTCACTTGTTTAGGAATTGGTTTAAAGAAATTTTAGTCATGTATTAATTCACCTTCATAGGGGAAAGGCAACAGTAAGATGTTATAAATCTCCTTATAAGTCTGTAGGAACATGCTGTCCACTTTAACATGTACATGCATTTCTAAGCTAAAATGCTTTTAAAAAAAATTTTCTGTAATAGCAAAATGTAAAATGTAACTAGCAATGCCTTTAACCTTTGGTTGAATGAGGGTGAATTACTTACATTTTAAAGATGAGGAAAATGAGTTTCTCCGAAGAAAATAGCATTCTCAGTGTCACGGTGACTAAGTGATAACAAAAATGTATGTAATTCCAAAGTCCTTCACTGTTACAAAACAAACTGTAGCAAATCTACTAAAGGGAACTCTTTGAAAGGAATGATGACAATGCATTACCTTTAAGATGTACTTTCAGCCCTGCCCTGAATTGCAGGAATCTGTTGTTGCTGTTTTTCTTTCTTTTGTTTTTCTATATTTAGTGTCAAGTTAAATAAGGTTAAGAAAATATGTTTCATATGAGACCTATTACAAAGATATAATATATGCCTTATTTGTTCTTTTCAAATACTCTATAACTGGCTTACCTAGAAACTAGATGCTCCATTTGAATACGACTTACAGAGTACAGAAATTATTTTCTCAATACTAAAACCTACTCTAAAACCTATGGCATTGTATAAAATATATAAGAGAACTCATTCAACAATTTAAACTTTAAAAAACATTTTGATTAGTTACTGCTATGGTTTAAATGATGATGCCTCTCTAAAATTTATCAAAACTGATATCCTAGTGAAAATATATTAAGAGAAGAAGCCTTTGGGAGGCAATTGAATATTGAGAGCTCCACCCTCATGAATGGGATTGGCACCCTGAAAGAAGGGCTTGAGTAAAAAGGAGCAATCTTTTGCCCTCTGCCTTTTCCACTATGTCAGGATACAGTGTTTGTCCCCTAGAGAGGTGCAACAATTAAGTGCCATCCTGGAACTGAAAACTGGGCCTTTAACAGAAACTAAGCCTTCTGGCACTTCCAATCTCCACAATTATGAGAAATAAATTTCTATTTTTTATAAATTACAAAGTCTGTGGTGTTTTACTATGATAGCACAATCAGACCAAGACAATTACTATGGTTTTATATCAAATAATTGCCTTTGAATTATGAATTTGAATTATGTATTGGGGCAAAGGGATCCTCTTTTCCCACTCATATTCAACATTAAATTGAAAACCACAGACTGTGCAATAAAACAAAGGTTTGATATTAAAAAGTGAATGTAGCAATATCACCAGATAGAACAGCAATACACAAAATTCAATTGTTTTTCTGAATAGCAACTATTTGCAGCTGAGATTTATAATAAGGTATCAGTTAAATTAATCATGATTATTAAAATAATTAGGTATAAATGGAACCAACTATGCCCAGAATCTGTATGCTGATAGCAACGTCAACGAAAGACTGACAGAGGTGATTTTAAAAATCTAAAGAAATGGAGAGCTATTCCATGTTGAGAGATAAGGAAACTCAATATTTTTTAGATGACAAGGGGACCCAAACTTGATCTACAGATAAATGCAAAATCAATCAAAATTGCCATAGGCTATTTGGAGTATATGGGAAAACAATTATAAAGTTTTTTATATGGGTGTTTATAGAAGCACCATTCATAATTGCCAAAATGTATAAGATCCCGTAACGTCTTTCAGTAGACAAAGAGATAAACCATGGTAAAATCAGACAATGGAATATTATTCAGCACTAAAAGGAAATAAGTTTTCAAACCATAATAAGACATGGAAAAAGCTTAAATGCATATTACTAAGTGAAAGAAGCCAATCTGAGATACTAAACATATGACATTTTAGAGGTAAAAAGGCAAACCAGAAAACAGATGAGTGATTGCTATATTTTATGAGGGAGGGAAAAATAAATAGATCATATAATTTTTTTAGGTCATTATAATGACACTATAATGGATTCAAGTCTTTATACATTTGTCTAAATCCATACGTTGGTACAATTCCAAGGTTGAATCGTAATGTAAACTGGACTTTGGGTGATAAAACTGTGTCAGTGCAGGTTTATCTTTTGTAACAAATGAACTATTTTGGTGGGCTGATGTTGTAAGTGCTACTTGTATTTTGGGACAGGGAAAGTATAGGAAACTTTCCATACCTTATTCAAGTTTGCTGTGAGCCTAAAGTAAATTATATTAATTTAAAGACTTGGGAAAAACATCAGGACAGACACCTCAACAAGAAAGATATATAGAAGGCAAAGGGACATAGGAAAATGTGCTGGGCATGACTCATCTTTAGGGGATAGCAAATTAAAACAACAATGAGATATTGCAGACCAATTAGAATGACAAATTCCGAAAGGAGGACAATTTCAGTTTCTGACAAGGATGAGAAGTGACAGAAACTCTCATTTATTGAGGGTGAGAGTGCAAGGTTGTACCTACCTTGGAAGACAGTTTGGCAGTTTATAAGTAAGCTGTATTTGTCTTAACATAAAATCTGGCTATCATGCTTGTAAGAATCTATTCAAAGATTTTGAAAATGTATGTCCACATACATAAAAAACTTGTATGTAAATTTTTACAGCCAATTTAATTTATAATTGTCACTAACTGAGAACAGTTAAGATGTCCTTCAATAGGTAAAGTTTAAAAACACACACACACAAACACACACACACAGTCTGTAGTACATCTATACAGCACAGCATTATGCAGCAATTAAGTAGAATTATGCTCTTAAACCAAAATATACATTAGTTAAATGTGCACTATTAAGGGAAAGAAGTCAGTCTAAAAGGTTGCATACTGTGATTACATTTACATGAGTTTTGGAAAGGCAAAAACAACTGAGCAGGTGAACACATCAGGGGGCAGGAGGAGTGTGTTGAATAGATGAAGGATACGACTGTGAAATTTTTAGATACCAATGTTCACATGCGTGGCACTAGGCAATTGTCAAATTCCATGTAACATAAAAGCACAAGGAATGAGCCTTAAGATATATATATTTATATATGTATATACATTTTAAAAATTATTTAAAGAAGTCCGAGGATCCCAGGAGGAATGAAGAATATGACTAAAAACATCAAATTGCCTTTTAAGTTTTCGAAACAATTTCACCGAATGGCGTCTATTAAAAGATGCTGACGTAATTAACTATAGAAATGAGTGGAGTCTGAAAGGCTAAGAGCAAAATAAATGCTACACTGTATTGCGGTCTGATTGAGAGAGATGTCTTCTGTAAGGTTACTCTACAAAAATTCTGAAAAAGCTATACCCTACATTGGAATTGGACAATTAAGTAAATGGACAGTATAAGGTGCAAGGTAGGTTTTCTCACTTTTGCAGAAGATGGTTACAAGTAAGTTAATGAATAAGGCTAAATTACTCTCTGAGTAATTGATTCAAGTAGGAGAACCTGTATAAAAGCATTTAGCTTAACACATGCATACAAATGGTTACGTATAGAAACACTTATAGATACTGCATCAGTATACACATATTCTTGTTGTGTCAGCTTAGAGAATCTAAAAACAACAAAGTCATTGTAGCAATAAGAAGATTCAGTATGTGGTTAGTTTATTATTTTCCAGTGAAAGAAATCAGGGGACCTTATAAAAATGACTGATTCCAGGATTTTGGAAAGAAAAGCAGAACAAAATGCCTAAAAATGTGCCTACAATTCCTTGTAGTGCCACTAATGAACGACGTGGTTAAAATCCAGCCCCAAATTAAGAAGATGTCAAGGAGAAACATTAAAGCCAAAAGAGTTCTCAGTTCCCAAAGAAAAAGTATTTGAGCAACAAAATCGATATAGTATTATTGGATTATAATCATATGTGCAAAAATGAATATGAATCCATACTGATATAAAACACTGAATACATAAATAAGTGGTGTGGAATAGGCAGATCTTTCTTTAAGAAAAATCATACATAATTTATGTAAATATTCCACCTTTAGGGTGGAATAGAAAATTAAACTATATTTCTTAACGTAAGCTCCATCAAGGTAAGAGAATTTTGTGAGTAATGATGCTAGCCATTTAGTTTATCATTAAAAAATTTAGGGTATTCAGAATTTAATAGTGTCAATACAATCATTTTTACATTATTAACTGAAGAAAAAAGGGTGTGCATTGGGGTGGATGTGACTCCCTACTCTATAAGTATAGGGTGTATATTGTTACTTCCTTCCAAAGTGTTCGGTATAAAAGAGAAAAATGGGGGAAAACCTGAAAAAGACTATCTTGGTCCTTGGTCAAGTTCAACATTGATAGTGACGTTATGTTAATTACATGTTCACTTGATATGTGTTTAGAAAGGCCCCACCTTCCAAAAATTCTTAATTTCTATCTAGTCATGGGGAAACATCAGATTTATCTGAATTGAGGGACATTCTATGAAATAATTGGTACTATTCAATGTGTACCCATTTTTCTTGATATCCCCTGATGTGTTTGTGTAGACAGATAGATAGATCAATCTGTACTCATATATTTCCAAATTATGATTTATGGGTACTTATTAATAATCCAGAATGATTTTTAGTCAAGTTGTTTATAATAATACTTTATTCTGCATATTCTAACTCTTTGCAAATCGGCAACATTTTCCTTGCATATTTTAACTATAGCCCCTGAACTTTAAAACTATACTATAGTTTCTAATTCAAATCTATAGAAGTTTACTATAATTTATATTATTTATGTTTCTTATTTTTTCAGTCTTACCTTTTGCCATGGAATTCAGTTATTCCTCCCATGCTGAATTTTCACCCACTACATCAAAGACATAGTCAATTCATTAAAATCATTTTTAGTTTTACTTATATTTTCACCATTGTTGTGCAAATTTTAACAGTGTGTATGTAAAATGTTCTTCACTGAATCATTTCAAGATCATATAAGTAATATCAAGTGTAATATAATATTTTATCTTAACATTTAAAATTATATATCACATTATTTTTCATTAAAAATTATTTTAATTATCAAAAATTAAATATTTAATTAATCCTCCCTCTTTCCAAATTCACAACACCTTTAATCATCAGGTAGCTTCATGAGTGAAAGCTGCAACAGTCTTTCTTTTTTTCCCTGCTTTCCTTGATGTGGCTTCTTAGCTAGAATCGTCTTTGTCTTCCTTCCCCTAAGGCAATGTTATAACAGATTCTGGCAGAAATTCAGTAATTGCTATGAGGTGCTTGATTCCGTCTTGCTGATTGTCACTGAAAACAATTGAACATCATTTCCTTGAATATGTTAGTGCTACAAACTAGCTCTTTACTTTTGACAATACTCAGTTCCAAATCAGTGACTTTTTCAATTATTCTGTTCCTTCAATTTTTTAATTATTTTCTGCTTGAGAAGATTGCTATTGGTATCTCAATTGGTGCTCAGCCCTTCCACAATGTAGGTGATTTACCTTGAAGAGTATTTTAGAGAAAACTCTATCCTTGGCTATGTTAGAGCTTCACTGCTGCACTAAATTTGTATATTTGATCAAAAGGAGAAAATCTTGCATATTCTCTGTATAAGAGAATGAATGACAAATACTAACTATAATCAATTAAAAATGTACAATGCAGAGTCATATGTTCAAATATCTAAGAAATACTTTGGGATAGAAATCTATTCAACATGATTTATTAAAGCATTTCACCATTTCATCTATTTATTTATTTATTAACAAGTATTAGCATTCAACAGAATTTATAGGCTGTTCAAAATGCTGGGGAAATAGGTTTAACAACTATACCATCAGTAGGACATCTCACTCGTAACATTTAAACTACCTTAAAAAACTGGTTTTATCTGTTGTTGTAAAGGCTGTACTATTCCACAAAAAGACACAGTTATAAAGTGCTAACAAGAGAAATCTGAGAAAAAATATAAAGAAGTGGTAAATAAATCAAAGTATTCTTTTCAGGAATGAATGACTTAAACACAATTAATACATTAAACTAGGAAGTAGTCTAAATAGAATATGAACAGAAGATGGGCTTTATAAAAATTAAGTTTCTATGTCAAATAGAATGTAACTACACATGTAAATTTATGTAAAATTTTCTACCAAAGAAGATGTATAAAATGCAAAAACACACCACCATGTGTAACCTATGTATTTTGATGTGTTTGAGCAACCTTCTGTAACACTTCATGAACTTAAATGAATGAAAATTGTTTTGGGGTATCAGCATTCAGCTTGTTGGACTTTCTGCTGGAGAAAGGGTAAGTGTGCGCCTGTGTGTCTGCACAATAACAAAAAAGCAGCTAAAAATCGTATACTTTATTCCCATCTTCATTTAGATACTGAGCTTTCTGTTACACTTTTCTGTTCCACTGCATGTGTAAAATGGTATCAGAGAAGTAGATATAACTGCACCAAAATAAAATGCTTAGTTTCTGGTTCTTTTAAAAGTAGAAAATACATTATATAGGAAAGTGCAGAAACTGACTCTGACTGGAAGGTGATGCATTAGAGTTAAAATATGAAAGTGAAGGATATGATTTTGCCTGTTATTATTATGCGTTTATCAAAGAACCCCTGGGACAAACATATTGAGCAACATTCAGCATCTGAAATCTATATTTCGATAAGTCTAAAATTGTTCATGAATTAAGCCAAATATTAATAGTCCACATATTAAAATCATTTTGCTATCATTTGCCAGTTTTTTTTCTTTTTAAGTGAAATGATGAATAATTGCACATTTTTAAATCAATGATGTCTTAGATGCAATAAAATCGAGTAAATGTTTAATAAATACCCATTGGATTGACTATAATACACAAACAAAAATCACCCTTGAGTTCACCCCAATTGTATACAAAATTCCTTGTATTAGGCACCTTGAAGAAAACGTTCTGTGTAACTGATATCTGTGTAATCAAATTCTTTATTTCATTTTATTTAACATTAATTTTGGTCCTAAGCTGTGGATTTTCATTTTGATTAAGTTTAAGGTAGTTCTGAAATGATGACTTTTATAGAAAGACCTCAAGAACTTTATACCTAAGTGTAAGGTATGGGAGTGGAAGAATCAACTTAAAAAGTTAATATTGACTGAGTAGTTAAAGCATTTTTTATAAACACAAATTTGTAAAAGTTTTATATCTGAAAAAATTTACTTCTCTAGATTAAAAGATCAAGAATGTAAAAAACACTAATTCTGGAATAAACATTCCTTTAAAAAAAAAAAAAGAAAACAAGTTCAGGTCTCAAAATATCAAATTGTGCATATATTAAAAATAGCATAATAACCAGGACAATATTTAGCTTGGTAGACTTTGGCATAATTGTTAAATCATATTAGAAATTGTGGGCTTTCAACGATTAGGAATATAGCTTCCGTTTTCATCTGTGTACAGCTTGTTTCATTTTATACATTTCTTAGATTTAGAATAAACTTTCATGTGTAAACTTCTCGCTTAACCAAATAATTCATATTCATTTGAAGGACGATATTTAAAAGGAAAACTAAACGCTGAAAGGGACTGATCAGCAAGCGTCCACTATCAATTATATCAGCAAATATTATTGGCAGTAAGGGGTACAGCTAACCTTCTGGGATGATTTTAGGGGCAAAACAATATACGTAATTGCTTTCCAGTCCAACACTAATGAGGTTGTTTAAGACTTTCTTAATTTTTAATGGGATTTTAATTTTTAAAGGAACAATGCCAACATTTAATTATACTTCTTTGCCCTTATGGGCAGTTTTCATCCATGAATATAGCCATATATACAAGTGTTGTTGTTGCTTTTTTATACACAGGAGGGAAATGCAGCCCAGAGAAGTGCCAAGTGTCTAGCTAGAGGTCAGAGAACTCCTCGGTGGAAAGGCTGTACAAGTAATACAACCACAGAGGTCTCTTCTAATCCTGTCCACCAATTAAGAAATTTTTCATTCTTAAACTCCCTAATTTTCCTATAACAATGTGAACAAGCATTAAAAACATCAGTAGAGTAGATAGAAAATGTATAAATATAAATTTTTTTTAACAATTTCATTTTTTATCAATCTAGGGTCATATGAAAATATTGTCTAAAATTAGGTTCTGATGTTTTAAAACTCTTATCAACTCAGAGTGTAATTCCTAGACATCAGTATTGATTCTCTTTAGACTGAATTGTACAGACATCACCCGATCATGTGTCCTTGAATCAGTATTGCAGAAATCCAATTGCCCTAACCTTAACCCATTTCATGAAGGCCGATTTTAGTTATTGTGCTATGAGGCCTGTAAAATAGCAATGCCCCCTTGAGAATAAAGATAATGGAAATTAAACACAAGTACTGCAAGATTAACAATACAATGTCACAAACAGAAAAATACATAGAGCCCTAAATTTTACCACAATTAACCCCTTCCATTTGTTTGTTATACAGTTCAGTTCTCAATATGAAAATCATAATTATTTATTTGCATTCAAGTTTGTTAATGATGCATTATATACTTGTCATGAAAACTATGTGACATTGATTGAAATCTCTTAACAGAAAAAGCATGTAAGCTAATATGTCAGTAAAGCATCCCAAAAGAAACTTATGTTTTTCCTATTGATTTCCCATCCTTGGTGAAAGACAAAGAGTTCCCAAACATGTTCTGTGAAATACTCCAGAAAGAAGACTACATCTGTGTACAAATCATTTCAAAAATAATATTATAGTGTTTAGCTATATATTGCCATGAAATTCATTACAAACTTTTGCATATAATATGGTAACATTTTTCAGAAGTAAACTTCCATAGATTTGTCTGTACATTTTGCTACCTTAGAGTATGATTAAAACTCTACAAACAGCAGGGGATTCTTTGCTGCTTATTTCTGTTCCTATTAGTAGTCTGAGTGCTGTTTTATTATTTTTTAAATTTTTAATATTTTTTATTTTTACCAAGATTTGAAATTGTTTCTCGATTTATCTTCTACTCTTTGACTCTGGACATAATTATAATAAAGTTATTCTAAAAGTTTAAAGCCAGAAAATAATGGCAACATGTGAGAGAACCAAATTCAGTTGTTCTTTGTACGAAATTAATACTTTATGAAATAATACTTGCTATTTTTTTTCCTGTTATCAATGATTATGGAGAAATGTCTGATCCCTGAAAATTCACGTTAAGCCTAACCTAGTAATTATTTGCTTGCTGTGACTGAGTTAAAGTAAACCATAATGAGTCATAAATTATATGTGTGGGAAACATGTAACAGGGACATCTGGGTAGATGCATAGGGAAGTAGAAGTCCAGGGCAGTGACAAAAATTGCTGACCTGTGATTTTGCTTTAGCCACATGCACAGTGAGAGATAGGGTACATGTGTTAGCAGCAACCGCACAGCGAGAGATAGGGTACATGTGTTAGCAGCAACCGTTACAACCATATGCACAATAAACTAATCACTTAGCTACTCAGAACTAGCTGAGGCAGATACCAGGCAGACCAATTAACAGCCGTGTCACAGCGCGTGTTTCCCATACGAGGTACATCAACACGGAAAATCAGGCAGGGGCAGCGCCTGAGGCTCAGTGACTAGGGCACCGCCTTTATATACCAAGGGTGGCGGTTTCGAACCCGACCCCGGCCAAACTGCAACCAAAAAAATAGCTGGGCATTGTGGCGGGTGCCTGTAGTCCCAGCTACTGAGGAGGCTGAGGCAAGAGAATTGCCTAAGCCCAAGAGCTGGAGGTTGCTGTGAGCTGTGACGCCACAGCACTCTACTGAGAGCTACAGCTTGAGACTCTGTCTCTAAAAAAAATAAATAAATAAAATAAAATAAACAGTCAGGTGTGCACTTCCTGCACGTCCTGCACATCCTGCTATGCAGGGTAATCTGTTTTGTAAAATTTTCCCTTATACTTCTTTGCTCTGACCCAGCACCAGAGTCGCACCTCACTCTGACAGTGCCCGGGCCCAAGGAACCCGCGGTTGCAGGAGCAGGGGCATCTTCACTCCACCTCATTCCCGAGAACCTGCAGGCTCCGCCTGGCCTGGGTAACCAAATCTGCATGGCATTGAGTCAACTGAGCAGCGGGGCCCCAGAGAGAAGAGGGTCTTTAATGCACACCAGTGTTCTCTTTCCCTTTCCCTATTCTGCTTTCACTCTGAAAAGACAGGCAGAAAGATGCTGCTAAGAGAAAAATTGGCAGAGCTTTGTGCATCCTTACAAAGGTGAGTTCACCGCGGCCCTCTAGCTCAAAACAGATGAAATATACGCATGCGGCGAGAGGATTCTTGCAAGGTACCTAAAAAGAAGGGAGGTACAGAGGAGTGTGACCGAAACTCAGCATCGGTTTTCTCCTTGAGGTATTTGAAGATTATTCTGTACAAGCCTACAAGATAAAAGTGCCAAGCTGAAATCAGCTGAAAAGCTGAGCAGTTTGCAGAAGTCTCCTATACCAATGAGCCTGACACGTTGGAGCTGAGGAAGAAACTGTGAGACGCCTGGGAGACAATAACCTGCGCAGCTCAATTAGGATCGATGCGGGGCTACCTTCTATGTTCTGTGACTTTTCAAGATAGAAGGAGGCTTGTCAGGACTGAAAACCAACCTTGGTCCCTGATTGGACTGAAGGGCTACACGTGGAAGCCTCACAGCTCGCTGCATTTTCTCGGGAGGGAGATGGCCTCATAGTCGCAGATGCTGTCAACTCCCCACTAATCCCCTCCGACCTTACTATTTTAGTGTAAGCCAATTTCACGGCCAAATAACAAAACCTGTATCTTATTCCCTGAGTACTTAGTCTGCAAGGGCCCACTGGGCCAATGTCAGTGTGGCAAGCAAAGGGGCGGAGGAGAATTAATGATTTTCCACTCACCTTAAGCAGACCTCACCTAGAGACAAATGCTTCAACTCCCATGTTCCTTGTATGGAACATCATTGAGGTGCACACTCTAAATTATTTCCTAGACTTACTCAGTAGAATTATTTTGTGTTTTCCTATTGTGATAACTAATATTATGATTCAACTTCTTTTTTTTTTTTTTTTGAGCCAGTCTCATTATGTTGTTTTCTGTAGAGTGCTGTGATGTCACAGCTCACAGCAACCTCAAACTCTTGGGCTTAAGTGATTCTCTTGCTTTAGCCTCCCAAGTAGCTGGGACTACAGGCAGCCACTACAAAGCCCAGCTATTTTTTGCTGTTTGTTAGTCTTATTGTTGTTTGGCAGGCCCAGCTGGGTAGGAACCCTCCACCTTGGTGTACGTGGCTGGCCTCCTGGCCTCTGAGCTACAGGCACCGAACTGTAATCATGCAACTTCTAATGGCTTTGTTCTCTTGCCTTCCCCTGCTTTCTCACTACTCCACTGGCATTTTCTGTCTCTCAAATAAACTGTTGTCAAATTTTTGTCTCAGGTTTTCTTCTAGAGAAATCAAAATTAATGCAATAATTAAGTGCTTCTATACTCCATATAATATCTGGTTTTCAAGAAAAAAAAAGTAATTAGCCACACTTAAAATAGACTAAAGAAAGGGGAAAAACAATCCAAACAGACCAACAGTTAACAATGGGTGCTATGCTTTTAAAACTATCCTTAACCTAACTTTGATCTTTAATCATCTTCAATACTATTCACAAGTAAAACTTTTGATAGTACTCAATCTGTTACATAATCTACAATTTTCTTGTTTTTAGTAACAAGATTTATAATTATAGGGACTCACAAAGTTTCTTATTTCAAACTGGTAGATATAAAGACACCAGCTTTGTTTTTAGTCTTAACTTTTCTCAACATTATGTCTATATTTATACTTTTAACAAATGTTTTTAAAATGAGAGCAACTGGGGCGGAGACTGATGCCCAATGTTTCTTTCTATGATAAAAATTTGCTTTGGTCTTTTGTTCTCCTAATGCCCCTCACACAATGGGATCCCCTTTGCCTTACTTTTTGGAATTGAAGAACAATCATGTCTCCAACTAAAGTCTGTCCAATTTATAATATATAATGGATAAGGTTTTAATTTGTGAATTCTGTGTTTTGAGAATCCTCAAAATCCCTCCTCTCATCTTGCTGTACTGAGTGCATTGTAAGTGTTCAATAAATCATTTATTGTGTCAATTCACATGCTCTCATTGGTTACAAGACTATTTTCTCTGTATTGATTCTCAGTATATTTTTTTTCTCATAAAGTAAATAAGCTTATCAAACACATAGCTTCCAAAGGAGTAGTTATGGAGGGGTGAGAGCTCTCCCCCACTTACAGGAAAGCCTACTTTAAACAATTTTAATGTTGAGGTTAGGGATACTGCAGGATATAACCTTATTTTCTTATTTGCCTTTAATGCATGCAGATATTTTTTCTTTCATACTAAATAAAGAGAAGAATGCTTTAAAGTGCATGGTTTTTATGAATCTAAATTCCATGCTAGAGTTAGTCACGAATACAAAGATTTGGAGTGCACACCTCAAATAATTACTGAGCATATAATTTTGTTAGACTATTCCTCACCAAATAATTTGTCAATTTTTAAAATTTAAATTTTATTGAATAATAACTACAAAAAGTATGTCAAATTCAAACCAATTTGATTTGTGACTAATAATCTTTTTTGCAAAGCATACTATATTGTAAAACATCATAATCTATTCTCCTTCCACTAAATCTTATGCTTCTACCTTCGCTCTTAAAGTATATTCCATTTTCTTAAAGTATAATGCCCTATTCCCTGGTTCCATGAGTTACTTTATAAAGAATAAAAAAGATACACATTATATACACCATATATATTCCATTAGCAAGGCATTTTCTTTAGAAACAACACTGTATAAGTTAACTGAGAAGAGATACAAATTAAAGAAGAATTCAATCATTTCAGTGCTGGGTTTATTGCAAATTTGATAAATTACTGGAAAAATTATTACTATAGTAAAATTTTGAGAGAAGGCAAAGAGATCTAAATTTGCAATAATATACATTTCCAATTATATATGGAGGATTCGGACCTTATTATTGTTGATATTATTATTTAACCCTTTGCCATGTGTCCTGTGACTATTTGAAACTGCTAACCTGATGGGACCTGGGAACACATTTCTTTGACTGACTTCTTATCTTCTTTACTTTATAGTACATTGCCCTGTACACAGTGCGAACTCTAATAAATATTTGATGGAGAAAAGATCTAGTAGCAGAGCATGCAAGAAGTAGAGTCAAATCTTGGAATAGTAATTAGGAAGAAACTCCTACTGCACCCAGGCAAAACCAGAAGGAAAAAGCTCCAAAGCAATTTCAAGTGGATTCTCCCAGATAATGGAGAGTAACCTTATTAAGATAGTGAACAATAACATAAAATTGGCCCAATAGAATGTATCACTCCATCTGCCAAAAATGTCATGTGTCACCAATAAAAGCAAATGAAAAAATATAAAGTGAAAAAATTTTATATTTGACATAATTCCTTTTTTCCCTCTACACACTTATTTTCATTTTCTCTCTTTAAATGAAATAACTTCCTTTTTTCCCCCTTATTAGTATTAGTATCCACTTGTGTGTTCAGAAAACATGCTCTCCCCAGGCATATCCTTCTACTTTCACTGGATCTTATTAACTTGTCTCATTCTTTCTTGGCATAGTCAAGTGGATTCCTTTTTCTAGCTCTGATAAATTCTTTCCAAATCTCATAGATGAAAGATGTTTATTCCTCGCTATATTTGTTACATGTGGAAAGAGCTCAAACAATATACATCTTTTATATGTAATCTATCTAATTATATATATCTTTCCTTTGATTCTTCACTCAGTTCTGCTCTCAACACAGACAATAATCTGAACAGTTGAGTTTGGAGGAGAAATTAGGCCTATGTACACCAGATTCTTCCTCTTCTACGTCTCTTGGGAATACTGTTGTTGCCTGCAGTACCTATTTGGCTCTGTCCCTCCATGCCAAACATCTTTACCTATATTTAAATCTGTTTAATTCAGGGTTTAAGGATTAAGAAAATATTTGCTCATATATATTAACTGTGTTATCCAATGTAGCCTTTATCAGGAAGAAAATGAAATTTTGGCCTCTGTATGTTGATTACTTTTTTTCTCAGCAGGTTTGTTGTGTATGTCACATATAAGACTGTTAATTATCATCAAATCTAGTCAGTAATGCTTCCAACTAGAGAACTGCTTCATACTTACCTTAAACTATTTGTCTGAGGAAATGGGACCTAAAAACAAAACAAAACAAAAACAGCATTGTCTTTATTAACATGCAGTATTGCCTTAGGCAAATGTTTGTAATTTATTCAAATACGTACAATGATCATTTACAGTTTATTTTTAATAGTGTTGTAATATTTAAAATGTTTAGCCACTGTAGGAGATGAAATTTGTATCAAGAATAAATTTCAAATAGAATAAGGAGGATCCAACATTGGTTCTATACCAAAGAATCTCTAATAGCAAAAGGGAAGTAGTTATTTTTATCTCAGACACCTTTGGCCGAACTCCAGCTTATGCTTTTGAGGGTCTGTTTTGGCAAGCCCACTGTCACCATCATGTCTGTGGAGACAGTGGTCAGTGAGTTTCAGTAAGATACGAAGACCCAGAGCTCAGACTTCAACCATCCCTCAAGTCCTTCTTTGGGTACCCAAAACCTCAAAACTCTCTCATTTTGCTATATTGTTTCTTTCTGTCCTAGAAATGTAAGGAGCAGGTCTTTAAGGGTATTGGATAAAACTTCCTGAGGAATTTGCTTTCTACAGAAAGAGAATATTTAATAGGATGATTGTGTCTTATCTTAGAACTAGAAAACATTTCTTTGTATGTTCAGCTGGTTTAAGGAAATACTTTAAAAAAAAAGTCAAGGAAACTGTTGTAGTCCTATCATAATATTATAAAATACTTTAGGCTGAGTAATTTATAGACAACAGAAATTTATTCACATTTTGAGAGGCTGGGAAGCCAAAGGTCAAGCAGATTTGGTATCTTGCTAGGGCTCATTTCTCATAGATGTCACCTTCCATATTTGTCCTCACATAGAGGAAAAGGCGAAAAAGTTCCCTGAAGTCTCTTTTGCAATGACACTAATCCCATTCACAAGGCTGGGGCTCTCATCACTTATTTACTTTCCAAAAGCCCGAGCTCTTAAGACCATCATATTGGGTATTAGGATCCAAAGTATGAATGAGTCCAGTATTCAGACCAAGCATGTTTCCTCACGAAAACCCATGCCCTTCTCATATCTAAAACACATTTATTCCATTGCAATAGTTCTATAATCTTAACTCATTTAAATCTCAACTAGAAGTCTATGTCCCCAAATCTATGTCCCTCATCTCATTTAAATATATTCTTAATCATAATGGGTCAGACTTAAAGGTATGTTTCATCCTGAAGCAAATTTCCCTCCAGCTGTGAGCTCATGTGATCATATGAATTATATGCTTTTAAAATACAATGGTATATCAGTAAGAAGATATTTATTCTAAATCCTGGTCTCAATTTCTGTCTCAGTCTGAATCACTACAACAAAAATACTAAAAAACTGAGTAATTTTTAAGCAGCATAAATTTATCTGTCACAGTTTTAAGATCTGGGAAGTATAAGATAAGGGCACCATCTGATTAGGAGTCTAATGAAGGACTCCTTCTCCAAGAGAGCACTTCTATGTATACACTTAAGGCAAAAAGGGAAACAGGCTGCCCCAGCCTATTTATGAGGAAAGACCCTCATATCCTGATTATGTCCTAAAGCTCCACTTTTTATTAACACTGAGAATTAAGTTTTAACATGAATTGTGGAGGGATACAACATTCATAACACAAAGAAAACTGTATTTAGTGAATAAGCCGCATTGGAATGCAGTATCTTCTCAGTAAAATAATAACAATAGTAGTGGTAACAAGAACAGTTTTTGACAGTGAAGGAAACATATTCAATTCCTCCTCTTCCTCTGTCTCTAAATGTCAGTATTCTTCCATTTTCCCTTCTGCTGAGTTTTTTCTATTTCATTCATCTTTGGCTTCAGCCAAAATATTATTTAGGTTGTTTCAAAAGTTTTGTCCGTTTTAACGTCATGTGTTTTTGTAGCTCCATATCTCAATAAATATTTATTCTGCTGTGTCATGGTATATACTGATGGATAGAGAATTTTGTACTCTATACATTGATGCTGTTCATTTTTTTCTACTTTTAATTTTTTTATTCTTTTCAGCCTATTACTATATGATGTCATTAAGCAATTTTCAGCCAATTTTTCTCTATGAATTCAAATTGAACCAAAGCGCTGCCAAAACAGCCCAAAAAATTAACCAGGCATTTGGCAATGATAGTGTTAATGAA
>CAUYPK010052933.1:0-25815 GCA_963574355.1 Loris lydekkerianus | reverse complement strand
GGGCTTCTTCCATGACTTAGCAATTATGAATTGGGCTGCAATAAACATTCTGGTACAGATGTCTTTGTTATATTGTGACTTTTGGTCTTCTGGGTATAAACCTAGTAAGGGAATTATAGGATCAAATGGCAGGTCTATTTTTAGGTCTCTAAGTATTCTCCAAACTTTTCAAAGAACAAATGTTTTTGCTTCATTAACCTTCCAAATGACTCTTTTGTTCTCAGTTTCATATACTTCTGATCTAATTGCTACATACACAGAAGCTGGTGGGTTTGAACCCAGTCCAGGTTGGCTAAAACAACAATGACAACTGCAACAAAAAATATAGCCAGGTGTTGTAGCGAGTACCTGTAGTCCCAGCCACTTGGGAGGCTGAGGCAAGAGAATTGCTTAAGCCCAAGGGATTGAGGTTGCTGTGAGCTATGATGCCTTAGCACTCTATGCAGTATAACAGCTTGAGATGCTGTCTAAAAGAATAAAAAATCTACATCAAGCCCATACAAACATCATATTGAATGGAGAAAAACTGAAAGCATTCCTGCTTATAAGTGAAACCAGACAAAAATGATCACTATCTTTAGAGGCTGGGTGGGTGTATAATTTGAGCTTAGGAATTCAAGATCAGCCTGAGCAAGAATGAGATGCTGTCTGTGCTAAGGAAGGAAAGAAAAAAGTAAGGATGGATGGAAGGAAGGAAGGAAGGAAGGAAGGAAGGAAGGAAGGAAGAAGAAAAGAAAAGAAAAACTAGCCAGGAATTGTAGTGAACACTTGTAGTCCCAGTTACTTGAGAAGCTGAGACAAGAGAATCATTTGATCACTAGAGTCAGATGTTGCTATAAGCTATGATGCCACAGCACTCTACCAGGGGCAACAGAGTGAGGCTCTGTCTCAAAACAAAAACAGAATGTCAAGTATCTCACTACTACTATTCAATAAGGTACCCAAAGTCCTAGCCAATTCAATCAGACAAAAGAAGGATATTAAAGATATCCAAGTGGGGACAGAGAAAGTCAAACTATCACTTGTTGCTGATGATGTGATCTTTTATACCTAGAAAAATCTAAGAATTCAACTCTGTTATTCCTGGAAGTGATCAAGAAATACAGCAACATCTCAGGATATGAAATCAATGTACACAAATCAGTAGCCTTCATATATGCCAACAGTCAAGCTGAGAATTAAATCAAAGATACAATAACTCATGGTAGCATCAAAGAAAATGAAAGACCTTGGAATAAATTTAATAAAGGATGTGATATATCTCTGCAGGGAGAACTATGAAATACAAAGAAAAGAAATAGCAAAGGATGTTTTCAACAGAAGAACATATCATGCTTATGGCTTGGAAGAATCAGTGTTATAAAAA
The DNA here is from genome assembly GCA_963574355.1 of Loris lydekkerianus. NCBI lineage: Eukaryota > Metazoa > Chordata > Mammalia > Primates > Lorisidae > Loris > Loris lydekkerianus. Next base: position 24,449 of record CAUYPK010052933.1, on the reverse strand, counting down.
TGTCTATATTACCCAAAGCAATCTACAGGTTTAATGAAATCTCCATTAAAGTTCCAATATCATACTTTAGAGATCTTGAAAAATAATTCTACATTTAGTATGGAAACAAAAAACAACTACACCCCCCCCCCTCCAAAAAAAAAAAAAAAAAAAAAAAAAAAAACCTCAACGACCAATGAAATTCTACAAAATAAGAACAGATCTAGAGGCATCACTTTACCAGAGTTCAGGTTATACTACATGTATACAATGGTCAAAACAAGCATGATATTGGCATAAAAACTGAGATATAGATCTATGGAACAAAATAGAGAATCTAGAGATGAAACCAACCTTTCATGGGTATCTTGACAAAGCAAACAGAAGCATATATTGGGGGAAAAGAATTCCTACTCAATAACTGGTGCTGGGAGAGCAGGTAAGCCATATGTAAAAGACTGAAACTGGATCTGTACTTCTCACCATTTATAAAAATTAACTCACAGTGGATAAAGGATTTAAATCTAAATCACAAAACTATTAAAACCCTACAAGAAAGTGTGGGAAAAACTCTTATCAGTATAGGGAAAGAATTTATGCAGAAGACCTGTCTGTTAATTGCAGCAAAATTCATGGGATCTGATCAAGTTAAAAGGTCTCTGCATAGCCAAGGACACAATCAACAAAGCAAAAAGACAACCTTCAGAATAGAAGATATTTGCACACTAAGAATCCAACAAAGGGAGACTACTCAGAATCTACAAAGAACTCAAGAAAATCAACAAGATAAAACAACACCATTAAATACTTAGCAAGAGACATAAACAGAAACTTTTCTCATGAGGACCAATGAATGGCTAACACACATTAGAAATAAATTCTCATTATCCTTTATCATTGGAGAAATGCAAATCAAAACCACATTGAGATATCATTCAACCCACATCACAAAGTCCACAAACTACAAATGGTGTGTATGTGGAGCGAAAGGACCACTCATGCACTGTTGGTGGGACTGCAAACTAGTACAGACTCTGGAAAGATTTGTGGAGATTCCTCAAAGACCTAAAAGGAAACCTACCATTTGATCTTTTAAGCCCATTATTAGGTATCTAATCAACAGAAAAAAGAAGTCATTTCACCATAAGAATATTTGCACATGAATGTTGATAGCAGCACAATTCACAATTGCAAAGATGTGGAAACAATCCAAGTGCCCTTAAACACCAAAATGGATTAATAGATTAACAAATATGTATACCATGGAATACTAGTCAGGCATAAAAAGATGGTGCTTTTTTGTCTGTTTGTCTGTCTTTTGTTTGTTTGTTTTATCTTTTGTAATAACCTGGAGAAATCTGGAGAACATTCTTCTAAGTGAACTATCATAAGAATGGAGAAACAAGCATCACATGTACTCAACACTAAGAGAAAAACTCAATTAAATTCAAGTCAGAAGGTGCAGAAGGGTTGAGCAAGTTCCCACCCAATGGGTACAATGGGTACATTGCATAGGAATTTGGCACACTTCCTGGCTGAAAGACACAACTAAAACTCATTCAGATCTTAGCCTCACAAAAGCAAACTGTGGAACTAATTGTATGTACCCTCAAATTAATCTGTATTTTTTTTAATGGCATATGTATATATAAAATTAAAAAAATTAGCTAGGTGTTGTGGTGGGTGCCTATAGTCCTAGCTACTCAGAAAGCTGAGGGAGAAAGAGGATTGCTTGGACCCAGGAGTATGTGGTTGGAGTTTCCCTACTACATTGTGAAAGATCAATACTCTTTCAAAAAAGAAAAACAACATTTTAACTCAGAGGTAGAACTCAAACTGTCACATCATTAAATATACTAAAACACAATTAGATTTAAAGGGTAAATTTATTAAATTAATGAACAGAAAACTAGTTTGACAAGTACAAAATAGATTTTGGAGATTCAGCATATAACTATTTTCAAAATTGTTCTCCCTACTTAAAATGTTATTCTCTCTTTGAATATCCTCTGAAAAGCTTAAAATTTAATAATTCTTCATTCTTTATCATAAAAAGTTAAACTTCAGAAAATATTAAACAGGTTTTGAGTAAAAAGAATTATATATAGAAACTATTTAAGTATTTCACCCATCTTGGCCTCCCAGAGTGCTAGGATTACAGGCATCAGCTTCCACACCAAGCCTACTTTTTAATTTTTATAGTTTTTAAAACATTGCCTTTGTGCGTGTAAGCCAAATAAATTTATCTCATTCGTGTGTTATTATTGATGGTAGTAATGACAATGTAAGGCTTTCTGACATTTTCTAACAATTATTGTCTGAGCTTTGCTTTCTACTGTATTCCCAGTAGATATGAGAATAAACTATGTTTGCTTAGAAAGAGGTGGTTTGATTAACATTACATTTTTAAAAAGTATCATACAAGAAAAAATTGAAAAAAAGCACTTGCAATTATTTTCAAACCTATATAATCAGTCAGATAAAGATAAAATATATCAAAACATAAAAATCAAATTAAAATAATATAGGCAATAAAGTTGAATTGATAATGTGTGCATTATGAATGTGTAATCCTATAAACTAAGAACAGTTGTATGAAATAATTTTTAAGATCTATGACTTAATCACAAAAAAGCCTTGGTAAATTCAAAGAATTTATACTAATATATTTTACATCTTTATCTATTAGATTTTCTGGATAATATTAGAATTCCATAATTATTTCAAGAATCAGAAAATCAAATCAGACTAATAACAATAGAAGAGCTAGAATGCTTAAGAGAGAAGTATCTCTGAAATTAATTCTTGGGCCATACAAGTTCACTGGCAAATTCACACAAATGTCAAACATTGGATAATTCCTACATCTAATAATATATAATTAGATTAAATGTTACCTATTCCTCCAGATATAAAAAATAAAATAAAAAATTAGCACCAAGAAAAAGTGATAGACTAAAACCTAAATCATATGAAAAATGCTAAATAGACTACCACAAATTGAATTCAATAATTTATTAAGAATCAGTTATCACAGTCAATTAAGATTTCTCCAAGAAATGCTAAAATTTTTTGTATAAATCACAATGCTAACTAGGCCCTGAATTAAAAACCATATGATCATCTCAAAAGATGCCCAAAAGTTATCTGATGAAACTTCATCATATCCCAGGAAAAATTGGTAGCAAAATAGCAGTAGATGAGCACCGCCCTAAAGATGCTATAGATATCAGCCTTAAATGCACAATCATATAGTAATAAATAAGTATTAGAGCCCTTTAGGATAGTATGTTTTTACAGTGCCATAATAAACATTCCTGCTGTACTAATTATTATTTAACCTCTAGCCAATGCAATAAGACAAGAAACAAAAGATGCAATTTTATAAATTTAAAATTATCTTTATACTTAAGATTGATGTGTATTTAGCAAACATAAGGAAATATAGTAAAATACAATTTGATTTTGAAAACAAGTTTATTGAGGTAATAAACAGAAAAACTAACTCAACAAATAATGTCTAATAAACTGTCAATAACAATTCACAAAATACAACTAATAAGCTAAAAATACAAATAAACAAAAATGTATGTGAGAGAAAAAGAAGTACCATATTTTATAAGAAATATAAAAGCAGGTTTGGCTGCATAAAGTGATATAGAAAGTGCTGGATGAAAATACGAGTGTTATGAATATGGTAATTTTCTCCAATTTAACGTAATTCAAATTAAATCCTCATTAAATCAGTTTAAACTTGATAAAATAACATTTTCAAAATGATTATGTAAAACACAAGAACTTTGAAAAAGACAAGTCATAAAGGGAAATAAGGATCAAATTAGATTCCCAGGAATTCATCCACATATCTCATAAAAAGAATGTAGTTAAATGTTATAATTAAAATGGGCCTGGCAAAGGGACTAAAAAATGTTCTAGATCTTTCAATTCATCCATTTCATAGCAACTTGGTTTACTCCTGGGAAACATTAGTTGCTTAAGAAAATAGGATGCAATGTGGAAAAGCAGGTTGGGAATTTCATTAATGTATACAGAGATTTTACAACCTGCCCACAGAAATGAAAATTTACAGCAAGCATAACAGCTTTAAAATTAAAGAAATTTTATATTACCTTACCAAGAAAAAATATTTTTTTTCCTCTAGAAATGAGATTCTTTTTAAAGATAATTGCTTCACGGCTTATCTCAAGTTTAATAGAAGTTTAACCTTTACTTCCCATTTGAAATAAACTTTTAACACACATTTTTATTAAATGTCCATAATTTTAATTTTTTTAATAAAGTCTATACATTTATAAACCATTAGCACAAACTGGAAAATAACTAACAAAGTTAATACACTCAGAGTGACAAGATGGCATGAGAGTTAATATTCTCTAAAAAATACATAGCATTATCATAGTCATTGGCTCCTGTCTTTCATCCTTTATTCTGAGAAATGATGATTTCATAAACATGTTGTAAAATTAATATTTATGTTTTCCAAGTCAAAACTTTAACTCTTAAAAAAAAAGGGTACTTACAGGCATCTACCTAGATAAGTGAACTTCTCTGCTCCCTTCACAAATTCCAGTCCTTTTAGCTCTCACCCATTACTTCAGTATAATGCTGAGATGAAGCTAAAAAAAATCTTCAAGTATATTTGCAGCTTTTTAATTTTATATATTTTTAAACTTTATTTTCTAATATTTTCTTTTTTTACCCTTAGCTACCGCCCTACTTCATGGGTATTTACATCTATAACTTCTTCCTTTGTATTGTCAATGTGTATATTGCCCTGTCTTAATCCTCTATAGTGCTTTTAATTGTAAATTCCAGCTTGTTGGACAATAACGTTATCATTTTTATTTTCTTTGGATTTCAAATGCCTAGTATTTTTTATCTGCCTTTTTCTTTACCATTTTGTCAGTTATTAATATTACTATTGTTTTATGAGTATTTATGGGCAACAGCATATATTGGTTTCAGTTGTGTCTCTTTTTTTGGATTATTTCATCCTATTCACATTTAGTATAATTAATCAGATCTTCCATTTTACTCATTTCAAAGTACCGTATTATTTTCAATTTTACTTTCCTTTCTTCTTTTTTGCTGATTATTTTACTGCTTTCCATCCAAGATTTCTCCCAATTAGATTGAAGATTTTGAATTTTTCTTTTCTATAGTTATCATACTTCCCATTATTTTTTAAATACACAAATATTTATTATATATTACTATGTATAAACTAGACTCCAACAATTTCCTGGTCAAAACTCACTGTTTCTCCAACCACAATGTTCCTATTCTCATGTTTTTTTGCTGCACTCCTCCTCTTGGGAATAAAACCTTTAAAAGAAGCTCCTGCCCCTCTTTATTTTCCTTCCCGTGATGAGTAAGACTTTAAAGCATTTTTAATCTCCTTCCTGTCTAATGTCAGATGGGGAGGCTTTGCAGGGGAGTTTATAGTGAGAATGCCCCTTTCAGAATGTCTCTTCTGTTGTATGTGATCACATTTAGCACTTGTTTTACATGTTCCCAGGCAGTCTGTCCTTCACCGTTACATTTCTCCCTCTGTATTAATATTCCCTTCTCTGTCCTCAGGCCACTTAGGGTTTCTGTTTATGCTTTTCAGTTAGAATCTTTCTTCTGACCTCAGGGGTTTATGGCATCTTCCATCTGTTCACCCACTGGACTGCTGGGCCTCCGCCTTTCCTCCAGATGTGTCTCAGGTTCTACAACCCATGCTGACAAGCATTTCCTGTGGTACATTTGAATGAACAACTATATTAATTCGGGGATCTAGAATTCTTCTCAGGCATTCTATTTCATTGCATTTGTATCTAGATGTTTCAAGCAAACTGTTCACTCTCTTCCAGGCCCCTCAGATGGGTGACTAATTTTCCATGTCTGCTCAACTGGGTTTAGATCTCAGCACTGGAGTACCCTAAGTGACAGGCAGTGAAGTGTCATTCCTGGACCCTCCTCCACCCCAACACCACGGGCATCTGTTGGAAATCATCTGTTCTCCAGACTAGCCTTACTCTCAAGGCCTCTTGGATAAAGGACCTCAGCCCCCTGACCCAACTCTCCCCTGGTCTCTGGGAACCTGCAATACTTGGTGACTTACACAGCTCAGCATTGTACCCTGTCCTGGATTCACAAATGGCTAAAGCAAAGCCTTTTCTGTGATCTGCTGCCCTGAGGGCCTCACTCCCCATCTTCAATTCTGCTGTCAGTTCACTGTTTGGCTCACAGGTAAGAAAGACCAATACCAGGATCTTAGAAGACTTCACCAAAACCAGAGACTTGATGCTCAGAAACCTCATGCGTACAGCATTGCCTAGCAGTCTAGGGAAGACATATGCTAATAACCCGGGGCTGAGAGTAGAGGAGAAGGAAAGGATCCACCTCCAGACTGATAATTCCAATATTCTCACCCCAAATGGTTTTCAATGTTACCAGCTATTTTATCCGGTATTCCACATTTTGACTACCAAAGTTACATAGAAAATTTATATATCTTGAAATTTGGGGAAGAATCTACTGATTACCTGTTTTAATATTTAAGGTTTAAATTCTCTGATTTCACCATTCTTGAACTTCCCTCTCACAGCATGCCAATAGTGTTATATTGGTTAATCATTAGTCATATTCTATATAATTACAACCTTGCAAATGTTTTTTACTTACTGTTATTGCAAATAGTTCATATTTGCTTCTCAATACATTGCTTTCCTTAGCGTACATTTCTGTCATCGCTAATGTTAGTTCTGTCCTATGTATCCACAACTGCTATTTATTCATGTGTTCCACCAATGCTAACAAATGTCTAGTAATAATTTTCCAAAATACCCAAAAACGGCCGGGCACAGTGGCCCACGCCTGTAATCCTAGCATTCTGGAAGGTCCAGGTGGGTGGATTGCCTGAGCTCACAGGTGCAAGGCCAACCTAAGCAAAAAGCAAGACCCGGTCTCTACTAAAAATAGAAAAACTGAGGCAAGAGGATTGCTTGAGCCTAAGAGTTTGAGGTTGCTGTGAGCTACGATACCACAACACTCAGGGTGAGAGCTTGAGACTTTGTCTCATAAAAAAATAAAAATAAAAATAAAATTCCCAAATTGTTTGGAAGAATTCTGGAAGTTTTCTACACAGCCTTCTAAGCACCTGCTCTTACATAAAGGATTACTTCTGGGATCAAACTATAGTTATCGCCCTGAAATTTTGCTTCCTCTTCCTACTGTATTCAGCAGTCTTCTCCCTGGAGAGTGCCCTTTTGTGTGTGTATGGCCTTATCATTTATTTTTCTAAGGTACGTTCTAATTGAGCTAAATTATTGAGCTCCTTGGGATTATGTCATTCACCTCTCATAGCTGTCTGACTACAGCATTGCAGGATGAAAACCTTCCTTTCTTAGAATATTAGAAACATGTTTCAAGAACTTCCAGGATACAAGTTGATATTGAGAGATGAATGACATTCTGATTTTCTCTTCCTCTAGCCCCACATGGCCATCTTCATCTTTCAGAAATGTTTCTTTAGTTCTAAAAATTACACAATGATGTGTGCTGAAATTACACCACAACATGCCTTGGTGTGGGTTCGTTTTTTGTTTTATTCACTTTTCTGGACATTCAATGGAAACTTGATCTGAAGACAGGTATCTTTCAGATCTAATGAATTTATCATATTATTTATTTTATATCATTTCCTTATTTTCAGTATTCTCTTTTCACTATAGCTCCTATTATTTGCAAGTATATATACTTTTTTTCCACTTCCCAGAATGCTAAGTGGTTAATTTGGTGAATGTGAGAGGATATTTAAGGAATAGAATCAATAATTTTGTTTATGGGTAATGATTTATGTTAGAAAGTCATAGAAACCAATCAAAGGACAAAATTATTAAGCTATGGGTAAAACATAAAGTAGTTGTACCAGTGCTAATTGATTAACCTCGTGACTTAGAGCTTAAGTCCCATAAATAAAAATAAACACATTATACAGACATGTTACTGTAATGATATCATAAGGATATATACTATATAAAGAATGATTACTCCTAATAGCTAGCATATAATACATTCATTATGAACGGGGACCATGCTAAATCCTTGCATGTATCGTTTATTTGAGTTTGTGTAGTAGTTTTAAAGGTGAGAATGAAGGGTTTGGAGGGTAGCTGCATGTGTACACCAAGTCAGCAATGGGGCAAGGACTATCAATTCTGATGGGATAAAGGCCCATGCCCTGCACACCTTTTCAAGGGTCCCTGTTTATTTCAGTGGTTTCTGTCCTCTGAGAACAATCTTATAAATAAGATAATATTTCATGTCATTACATGACAGAAAGACAGTAGTCTGCTGATATTTTGAGCTTGCCATAGTTATGAAATATAGCATACAAAGACGTTCACTTTCAAAATGAGATGATTCAAGGAATTAATTTGAATAGCTTGGTGTCTCCACATCAACTTGAATAGGAAAGGCAAAGAAAAAAAAATGTTTTTTCTCACACAATTGTTATTTCTTCTTTCCTTTCTTTTCGCCTTCTAATATACTTTCTTGGAATGCATTTCCTATGCGTTACAGGGGATGCAAAATGGATTGGGTAACGAATTCTGTCCTCAAAGGACTTAAAAGGCTATATATATCAATTCTCACTATGGGAGTTCAGGTAAGGTGAAATGACTCCCGGCTGAGACTCCTTGGAAGAAGTTTGTAGATCCGGGCCTGGAGGAGAATAAGTCGCTGCTTCAGTGCAGTGGAAGCACAGAGCATAAAGAAAGAATCATAAGTTATGTTCGGGAACCCTGATTCAGGTGCCAGAAACCCTAATATAAAAACTGAGGAATTTTGACCTCAGCCTATAAGTCAGAAGCCTACAAACTTTTTGGACCAAATACATTTAATTAAAAGAAAGAATAAAATAAAATAATTAGATTAAAATTAGTAGAACAAATGCATTTTAGAAGTTATTCAAAAACAGTGGTATATGTATAGTGTGCATAGTAATAGAAAATAGTTACAGATATAACTATACCTATCATTAGCTCAAATCTATAGGCAAATATCCACTTAAACTGAGGGTCATCACTAAAAAAAGGTAGCCATAAACTTATATTTCAAATACTCTTCTTGATCATTTTTTAAATGTTTGGCAACTTCTCATTGTGTCAGATTGGAACATACTTTTTTCTTTTTTTGGCTAGAGCTGTGTTTGAACCCACCACCTCCGGCATAGGGTGCTGTCGCCTTACTCCTTTGAGCCACAGGCGCTGCCCATGAACGTACTTTTTTCTTTTATCTTGTAACAAGGCTGGTACAGTGCCCCTCAACAAAATTGAAAACACCAGTATCCTTATTTTCCCTGAATTTATATTATTTATGATTCTATCAACCTCCAATTTCTAAGAGTCTTTTTAACTCCATTATCTAATTTGTGACAGAAAGTTCATGTTATCAGAACTAGATAATGTAACTAATAACTCCACTTAATCTGGGTCGATTAAATTATATATGTATCGATACACAGACAGGAAGCCCAAAGGGAGGCTCCACTATCGGCCTCTGTCCGAGGCACCACTTTCTCTCTTCAGGAGAGCTTCCAAATCGCATGGGATGTACATATCACCCGCCAACCTACCAATAATAGACTGGACTTGTGCACCCATGTTAATCAGCATGTTACATTATTAGTAAAGATTTGCTTCCTGTTTTTAGATATAAAAATGTACAAGACATTTTCATATTTCTTCCTGTGCCTCAAAGTATCATGCTGAAAATGCACAGAGGACCTATATTCTCAGTGTGAAGAGGATTTCTATAGAAAGGAGCTGATGAAGAATCCCGTACAGAAGACACAGGCCAAGTGATGGTTGGAGTCCGGTAAACTGACAGCAGAGCCTCCAAACATCCTCAGTGAAAGTAGGAGCACTGCTGGGAGGTGATGGACGGATGGTTAGAGTTTAATTCAGAAACATTATCTCCAAATCCTGTGATAATTGTATTCACTTTTCGAATTTCATAACATTGCAGTAACCATTATTTCTATTTTTTTCCATTTTTTCTCATGCAGTTAAGAAGTAATTCTTCAGGTATCAGTAAAAATGTACTTTAAAAGTTTGAAAATGAGGGAAACGGGGTGTGTGATAATAAACATTCTCACAGCTTGTAAGGATGATGAGTAAGTGGTAAATTCTTAAACTATTTTTGTTAACTAAACACTCATATCCTTTTTAATTGCTGAAGGAATCTGTGTGCCAACACACAACATAAAAGTATAATCTTTAAGTTGTAATTTGAAGGTGTGTTGCTCTCTTCTAATTAAATTGAGATCATCTGAGTTACAATGAACAGAATATCTGACAAACTGTAGCTGAAAGCAGGAGTTCATACCCCTCAGTATATACCCCATCCAACAGGGCTTGTTAAAACATAGAACGCATGATCAATGCCTATAGTTTCTGATTCTCTGATCTAAGATGGGGCCCCCAAATTCAGCTAACAATTTTCTAGGTAATGCTGATGTTGCTGATCTTGGAACCACACAGGGAGAAGCATCAGCTTAAATAAACCAGAATTCTGGAGGCGAGTGGTTTTAGTGGCCGCGCGACTCTACTCACAGTGAGTTCAGACAGCCACTACCCAGAGGCCGGCAAAGTGGATGAGTTTCTCTTCTCATCATCAAAGAAAACTTGTCTTCAGAATCCCAAACAATCCTTTCCCCTCAGCTCTCATTAACTAGTATTTAACAAATGATAGCACCTGCCGTTAAGGGAGGGGAGTGAAGAAATAGCTGGTATTTTGAACTTCATATTTGGAGATTGACCTTCTCAGCCTAAAAGTCACAGAGATAAATTTGTAGGAACAGCTGTTTTCCAAAAGGCAACTCCAGCTTTGCCTAATCAAGTTCCCTTCACACTGACCCCCAAGGGAACATTCAGCTTTTAAAAAGTAAATAAAATAAAATAACCCTGAGGTTTAAGGTAGCCTGTGTTAAGTTGGCTTATACCCTAGCAATGCTCATTATGAAAATCACTTTCCTAGAAAACCATGACACATTCATAAAATAAAAAAACATAGAAGTCAGTCTAATTAAATAAATGCAAATTTTATAAATTCATCTCAAGCCTTATAAAATAAAGCAGGCCTAACTATGGGGTTCAAGTATCATTACTGCTATTAAGTGGCTGTGAACAGCTGACGCCTTGGTTCACACCTTGAAATAGGTCTAAGAATGTGACTGGCAATCCTTCACTATATTTAACTCCAGATTTTGGCTAAATATAAGATAATGGAGTGCTGCTACTCACGACTGCCTACATCATTTATAGGGTCCAGTGTAATGTAAAAGTGCAAGTCCCTTGTTCAAAATTCTTAAGGACTTCATGATGGCGACAACAGAATACTGAAGTAAGTGTGGGCCCTTCTTAAATCAGGGCCCTGTCACAAGTCAGTGACCTACAATTGGCCTTGCTGCCGTCCCTTCCTCAGTTCCTGATGTGCCTTTAAAAACTCTAGATTCTTCTTGTTTTCCTACACAGTTTCTTTTTATTTGTCTCATCCAAGTACAGGAAGGGGGACCATGCTACTTTCCTAAACAAAGAATCTACCCAGATAGAAATCAACCCCCTCTCTAGTATGTGGACAAAATGCAGATGGCTTTGATTTAAATGGCAATATTTTCCCATCCGACCGTCTATACAGACAGATAGATGAATAAATAGCTGGACAGAGTGAGTGACTCAGCAGGTGGAAAGATTTTGTCAGTTTGAGATAATAGAATCTGTGTATATAGAAGGTGACGAGTTTGAACCTAGAATCAAAGCAAAAAAAAAAAAAAAAAAAAACCTGAGAAGATTTATCTGCATTTGAAGTGTGAATATCAATGAGGGTCATCAGTTATTCTGAGAGTCACAGAGCAGGCTTTTAAAAGTTAAAGCACTCCACCTCCATGTCAAGTTCAATGCAGGAACGAATTTTATCAGCCCGGTGTCCTTGTAGCATCAAAGGCACATCCGTCTGTTCCCCTGTAGCACCCAGAAATGGGGCACGTCTTGGCTTTGTAGGGAAGATGAAATGCCGGCCTGATAAATCACCTGCCAATTGAATCGAAGTTGATGGCTAAGGTAGCTCAGTTGAGGGAGAAGGACCTGAAAGGGAAGGCGATGAGAGAAGAGGGCTTTGGCAATTACGCAAATAATGCTGTTTCGCTGACTCATTTTTGCTTTGGAAAAAAAAGACAAAGCAGTGAGCTCTCTGAAGTGCGTTGTCTCCATCTCTCACCTCCTTCTTGAATGACATCCCTGGAGGTGTCTTTTATATAAATGCCAATTTGCATTTTTTTATTTTATTTTATTTTATTTTATTTTATTTTATTTTATTTTATTATTTTATTTTATTTTATTTTATTATTTTTTGCAGTTTTTGGCTGGGGCTGGGTCTGAACCCACCACCTCCAGCATATGGGGCCGACGCCCTACCCCTTCGAGCCGCATTTTTAATAGGCTTACTTACACTGCAGCAGCTCCTATGCACCACCCCAGCTTTCCCCTGTCTGGTTTTGTATGTGTGCTTGTGTGTTTTATTTCAAATTAATGTGGGAGTAGGTAGGATAAAGTTACATTGTTTGCACTTGTGAGGCAATCACTGTGTGAGTGCTGGTGAGTCCTTCACCCAGAAGTGTGCCGTACAGTCCTACATCGTATCTTGTAGGTGGGAGCTTACCGAACATTCCCTGCCCCTTTTTGCATTTGTGTTTTTTTCTCATGTGGACATGAGCTTGTTCATCTCCTAGTTTCAACATAGTCCTGAGTACGTGGCATGTTTTCCTTTCCATTCTTGAGATGCTTTACTTTAGAAAGATGTTCTCCAGATCCATCCAGGTAAATATAAAAGATGCAAAGTCTCCATCTTTTTACAGCTGAATACTATTCCACACTATACATACACCACAGTCTATTAATCCGCTCATGAGTTGATGGGATCTTGGGTTGTTTCCCACATCTTTGCGATTGTGAATTAAGCTGAAATAAACATTCGAATGCCAATGTCATTATGATAAAATGATGTCTTTTCTTCTGAGTAGATACCTAGTAATGGGATTGTGGAATCAAAGGGAAGGTCTACTTTTAAATCTTTGAGGATTCTCCATACTTCTTTCCAAATGGGCTACATTAGTTTCCAATTTCACCAACAATGCTTAAGTGTTCCCCTCTCTCTGCACCCATGCCAGTGTCTGCAGTGTTAGGCCTTGTGATGTAGGCAATTCTCACCGGGGTTAGGTAATATATCAAAGTGCTTTTGATTCTGATTCTGATAATTAGGGATGTTTTTGAAGAAAGAATGAAACCACCCCATTTGGGTGCATTTGTTTCTTCATGGGGCTGAACAAACATTTATTATGCCATCTGAATAGTTACGATGTTCTTTAAGAAAATGAGATTACTTAAATAACTTTTTAAAATACTACTCTATTATAAGAAAAGAAAAAAAAAAACCAGATTTCCACCCATTTTGACTGAGAGAATGTTCTATCATTTCAAATATGGTGAATTTTATTTGTTAATGTTTCTCTGGAGGAATGGCTCCAAATTGGCAGTTGAATTAAGGCAGAATTCCTTGTATCTGCCAAATAAAGAAGGTCAAAGCTCCCTGCACAGCCCAGGACACTGGAGGGGCTGTCAAGATTACCATTCTGACCAGGATTAACATCCAAAAACAACTGTTTAAATTTGCATTTTTTGTCCCTGATGTCAAGGAACATGAAGTTTAAAAACTGTGTCCTTCTGCACAAGCTTGTGACAATATTACATAATTGAGGATAAGTATCAATGTCACCATTTCTGAGACTTATTTTACTGTTTAACATTACAGCTTTAGGTAACCCTAAAGCATTAAAGGAGCCCAAAACAAGGGTAACTTGAGAATCAATGCAATCTTACAAATGTAAAATTGGGAAAGGTTTTCAAGTAGATAATGATTTAATACGTTTTCTCAATGACAGAGTTTTATGTCAGTAGATATTCTTTGGGATTAATGCTGTGCCACACTGTATGTGGAATTTGTGTGCTGGTCTGTATCATGGAAACCCAGCAGGCAGCCAGCAGACAGTCCTAAGTGAGGTTCCCAGGACACTTCATATAACTTCTAAGATGCAATGGTTTGTGGATTTTAAAGAAACAATTGGAAATTTGCCTAGAAAATTAGATTGAACAAATTGCTGAGCTTTGTTTGTATCCTGTTGAAAAAATCATGAAAGGGAGAGAAACCATGTTTTCATTTTAGTTCAGAGATTTAGAAGACAACGTTCAGTAGTTTGAAAGATTTTTTTTTTTTTTTAAGAAATGTCATTCGAGAAAACATCTGATGAGTGTTTACCACATGCAACAAAATGACATTGACCGTGTAGAAATGAATAAATTAATTCCTATTCTTAAAGAACTGAGGATCTAACTAGTGATAGAAACATAGAAAAGAAAATGAAAAGTGCACCAACTTTAAAGTTACCTGAATTATGTCTGCTGAGATAGTGGCTCCAGAAAAGGATGCAATAAAAAAAAGCTGTGAGGAATGTAACACAATCCTCTTGAGCTCCAGGATAAATATCAAAATTAGGGAAGTAAGTGGCAAAAAAAACTTTTAAAATAGAAGGGAGGGGGGAGGTTTTGGTGGAGGGAGGGTAATGGGTGGGGCCACATCTATGGTGCATCTTAGAATAGGTACAGGCAATTGCACTAATGTACACAGCTATGATTTAACAATCAATCAATCAATAAATAAATAAATAGAGGAAAAAAAAAGACCTACAACATTTGAAAAAGAAAATTATTTAGAAAGATATAAACCATAGATTAGAAAAAGCCCTATTATAGCTAAAATATGATTCCATAGGTTTAAGCTATCCCTAGAAAGTCAACTAAAGACACGTGAGCTCACCAATTCATATCATTGTTTCAAAATTTCCAAATCAAAAAAAGGGGCAAAAATATACAAATACATTATGTTTTAATGTTATGTGATATTATGTTTTAATAATGTTTTTATAATTTTAATTATGGGCATTTATATTATAATTTCCAGCCACATTAAAAATTCTTTGGAAAATCTTATTTACAAGTGCACTTATATGTGCTTATGATTTACAATGTAAAAGCATGATCTTCAAAAAGAATCACAACCTCCAGAACCTCCCAGGATTTTGTTTATACTAACCTTCTTGACTTCTCCCAAACTCCGGACACATTGAAAGGGCCATGTGTCTGTTGCAAGAATTACTTGTTTCTTATTCTGTAGACTTCAGTTGGATTTAATCATCATTTCATATATAACACATCCCTTTCCCCTTCATCCCTCTACCACACACACACTCTAAATTTAATTAAAATAACTGAAATGAAACTAGAGATAATTTGTTTTTTAAATAGACTGCCACATGCTCCATTTACATAAAACCCATTAGTTTGCATTAAATACAAATTAGCTGCTGATATGAATTAAATCACGTATAAATAGTTCAGAATAGCCGCAGAACCAAGCCTTTTAATTAATATAACTGTTAACCAGATTTATTTGTAAGGTAATCAAGACTCTTACTCATTTATTCTTTAGTACAATAGGCCAGGCAAAGCTGGCTGTCCCAGAACAAGCCATCATTTCTGAATGAATACAAATTCATGAGAAAGATTGATTAGATACCCTGACTTCCAAGAGTGCAAATGATCAAAACTTGCCAATTTAGAAATTATGCATCCTGGATGAAGAACCTCCTCAAATAATTAACTCGTATTTACACAGTTTATTGATCACCTGAAATACCCAAATTTTTTCTTCTTTCTGTACTTAGTCATGGTTTAATTTAAAACAAGATTTTTTTTAATATGAAATAGTTTTCCTTTGTTGCTATTCTTATTTTGACTATTTCATGCGTCACTGACAAATATTTCACAGTTCATAATAACTTTCGGGACTAATTGGAATTTAGATGTTAGCAGAAGTGTGTTAGTCCAGACTCTGTTCAAGTAACTGCAGCTCCGGGGCTGGGTAGGGGTGGATTCACATAGGTGGGTGCACAGAAACGAAGATAGACGTGCTGACTTCAGGCAAAGCCGGGTCCACGACTCTAATTAGGACACTGGAATGACTACAGCTCTTACAGCGTCTGAGGGCTGCCCAGCAGCTGTGGGCTTAATGCAATCTCTCAGCAGCCCCAGTGCTTTCCCAGTCTTTCCAATGAATTCCTACTAGATAAGTATTTGCCTAGATCAGAGAAGTCTCTGCCTATGGCAATGAGTCAGAAGAGAAGAGAATGCTCCAAATGGCCCTAGTCTGTGCTCACTCTGAATCCAGGAAAATGGTAAGCTCCATCTGAATCATAGGAGGTAAGAGTAAGGGGTGGAATGTTTTGATAAAATAGAAAATTGACAATTTTCCTAGGTAAAGAGTGAAGGAAGGGGATTGGCACGGCCAAGCAAAACAGAAACAGCTATCGGTTATCGTTTTGTAATCCTTGCTTTGATGCTCAACTGACAGCCTTCTTCAGTCTCCTCATTTAAGCACTGATTTATCAATCAGTTAAAAAAAAAAATCAAAGATACACAATCAATATCCACCTGCAAAAATCCCTGATGCAAGCAACCACAGGACTTGTAAATGGCACCTGTAGATATCCAGCAAATAATGCACCATGATGAAAAGCCTTCATAAGCCTTAAATCATGCTGCTGGATGTGCAATGTTAAACTCTGAATGCTACATTATGTGTGCATTCCCACTGAAAGTTAGAGAGGATTAATGAGACATGTTTAATTGACTGTAACAAAAAGTCCTAGGCATTCATAAAAGAAAAATACCACTTTAAGTCATAACATTAAAAATTTGACATAAAAAAGCAGCATCTCATTTTAGCTGATAAACTTAGAGAATTGATTATGTTTCCTGCCCATTTTGACAAGATTTCATTGATATGTATCCTATTCCTGACAGAATTAAGTTTTATATAATGTGTGATATATATTGAGGCACCAAAGAACAGGCAAGGTTAACCTTTCACATGTCATGAACCTCTTGGTTAAATTGATGAAGACTGTGGACCCCGTAGAACACTTCTTAAAATATTTTAAATTCTAAAAACAATACATTTTATTATTTATTTATTTATTTATTTGAGACAGAGTCTAACTATGTCACCCTTGGTAGAGTACTGTGGCATCACAGCTCATTGCAACCTCAAACTCTTAGACTTAAGCAATCCTCTTGCCTCAGCCTCCCAAGTAGCTGGGACTACAGGCACCCGCCACCATGCCTGGCTATTTTGTTGTTGTTGTAGTTGTCATTGTTGTTTAGCAGGCCAAGGCTGGGTTGGAAACCACCAGCCGTGGTGCATGTGGCCGGCACCCTAAGCACTGAGCTATGGGCACTGAGCCTAAAGGCAATAAATTTTATAGAATATAAAGTAAGCCAATTATAATGTAAAAAAAATTATCCAATTTTTTTTTGAAATTGTAATATAGTAGTATATGTGCTTCTGTAGTCACACATTAAATATTACAAAACCAATACCACTGGAATGTGGAACATTTTCAGATTCCATAATTATGATAAAAAAATATCTATCTCTATTGGTTAAAATGTCACAAGAACTACTAATACTAATGTGGTTTGTGGCCTATATTCACAATTGAAGGAAATGTAAATTTTAGTTCAAGGTTACAGAAAATAAAGATGTAAATTTTCCCATCCTTATACATGGACTTCTGCCAAAGGACATTTGGTCAAGACTTGGGGGGTGGGGGGGGGAGAACCACTAAAATCACTATAATAAGGCAAGCTATCCATCAGTTTTTGGACCTTATTGCAATTTTCTTATTCATATTACTTGATTCCCTGCCATATTTTTACAGGAGTAATTTCAAACTTTATTACCCATTTCTATTCTAATTTTTTTCTCTATGTGGTTAACGTTGCCTCCTATCTTACTTAGAAAATAAAAGTCAACCTCTTCTCTACCCTAAAAACCTTTTGAATATTCATCACTTTACCATTTTTCTTACAGATTGCAGAAATACTATTCCTGCCAGTTATTTAGGCAGGAATATAAAGAAAAGAAGAAACTAGGGTGGCGTCCAGCCTCACGTAGAAAGAAAGGTGCTACTCAGCATGAAATCAGAGCTCTGGTTCTGCTTTGCATTCTCTCATGAGAGGTGATGAGGGCTGTGCCTGGGTGTGGAACCATGACAGTTCCTTTAAGACAGAAGATGAGAAATGTGACATAATCCAACACTAGTAGACACCATTCAGATGAAGAGGTGAGGAACGTCCGAGCAGTGTGCAGTGGGAACCCTCGGCCTCCTAACATGCAGGTGTGCTGGGGAGCACCACCATGTGGGATAGTATATCCTGGATGTAGTTTTCTTGTTTGACATTCTTCATGAAGACCAATGTACCCTTGATCTAGAAGTGTATTTTTATCTTTCTTATTTTTTCAACAGAGCATTTATTTTATCATAAAAGAGAAAAGATGTGCTTTATGACTATTTCTGCTGGGATATATGCACTGCCCAGGCAAAAATCCTGGTGACCTCTAGGGCCTTTTCTTCCCCTATACGGAAAAGGAATTGAATGAGATGATCCCACATTCATAATTATGATCACCACATAACTACTTGGGTCCTTTGTTACTTTAGTTCTCAGGTTCCAAAGACAAGGACATTTAACAAATCCTGATAACTTGTCAAAATTCTTGCCAAAGATCACTTCTATAATAAGGTCATTTATCATAGAGAAAATCTGAACCCATTTTCCTATGTGATTTAACTTCTATTCAAAAATCTGTTTTTCTTAATATTGGGGCCCAGCAAGGGAGAAAAACTACACGAGATCTGTACTGTCCTTCTGTCCAAACTTCTCAGTTAAAGTTGCCACCACCTGCTTAGCTGATGGACACTTGAGGGCTCGCCCCTAGTGAAGCGAGCAGCTCTTGCTCCAGAGTTCTACAAGTAAAGGGACTTGGCTACCTTCTGTCTTTGCCTCTACTGCTCCTGTCTTCGTCCACTGATCTTCATCTAACCTGCTTTTCTCTGTCTTACGCCTGTTCCTCACTTCAGGTGGGAACTCCACTGTCTTTTGTCTCCTAACGACAGGCTATGGCTTCAGCGCACTGCCTTCTTTGAAAATGACTCTTACCTCCTGCACAGCTCCACTGTTGCCAGCCATCACATCTGTCTTTACATCCCACATTAAACACTCTCAAGGGAAGCCGTGTGTTGGATCGGCCAGTCACACTCAGTTTAGGGAGCACTGACTTGTTAGAATCCTACGGCCAGGACAGCCCCTAATCTTCTATAGAGGACGGTTTCTAGTGACGTGCTGGTCCAGTCATACCAGCTGCTATAGGAAGGGGTAAAGTGGTACAAAGCATAGCAACCAGAGCAAAGAGCCCCAGGAATTGCTAACGTGTGAGACAAGCGCTGGGTATGTAACTTTCCTCCTATTTCAGGGAACAAAGTATACCTGTCCTCTCTAAGACTTGGCGTTTTCCATACAACATTTAAAAAGTTTATCTCTTCCCAAGCATTTTTTCTCTATTGAAATTAGAAAGATTCATTTTCCAAATTAGTTCCTTACATGGTCCCTTCTGGGGGCTCACGCCCCGTGTTCTGTTATTTTAACCTCAGTTCTTTCAATATTATTATTATGCTCTATTGATAAACATAGATATATATGCATATATATACACACATACACACACACATATATATATGTATACATATATAGAAGCATTAAAAAATAATTAGAGTAATTATTAACCCGCCATTTTGATTTGATTGTTTATCTGTGTTTGTTTTTCTTTTCGGAACAATTACTCTTATGTGTCATTTACGTTTTAATTTAACTTAAATTATTTAAAATGTTTCAGCATCTCGCTGTGGTGCTGCACAGCTCTGTGTTCAGGCCACATGAGAAGACTGGAAACTATTAGAACCAGCGCTTGTCTCTCTCTTAATCGTCCGTTGGATCTCCAGTATCTAATAGCATGTTGGATACATGGAAAATCGACCAAGCAACTTGAATTAGGATGAAAGTCTGCTGGCAAAAGAGCAACAAAGCCAAAAAATGCAAATAACTGGTCTCCAGTCAGGGATCATCCAAGCAATCAGGTTCCCTTCATTAGTTACATCTTCCCTGTTTTACCAGAGATGGACTCGTGTCTCTTCTATGCAGATATGTGTATGTTCGAGTATATTTTAGTGCCTAAATCATCAGTCCTCAAACATTCCCTTTCTCTACCCTACTTTCCATGCAAAGTACATTTGGAATAAATTCAGTGTAAAACAGAAGCATTCTTTCTTAACTAGGTAAAATAAATTCCACTTGTGGGTAAGGTCATTATTTTTTAGATACCAATAAGAAAAATTTAATTATGGATATAGGTGTGTATATAGACATATACCCATGCATGCACATAACAAAAAAAGAAAAAAATTGGAAGTGCTAAGGAAAATGAATGTAAGATTGATCCAGGAAAATAAATTTGTTTTTTTTCTGGCATTTATATATAATGCTAAAGCAACATGTGTCCTACAGTGTGTAAGCAGTAGGCGCAGGGAACTGTATCAGTAAAGAGATAAATGCAGGGGGCAGTGTCTAGAAACTCAATCCCTTCACAGCTAACTGACCTTCTGAGTCAGAAGGAAATCAGTCCAGTTACATAAACCATTGGCAGAGCATGGAATAAGTGAAGCGGCACTAATAGTGAAATACAGCAAACGCTCCAAGTCCTTTTAATATAAAAAAGAGGTCAAGCTTCCAGATGTTTCCACTGATTCATAAATAATCGATGACTGTTATAGGTATGCTTCATGGTAATGAAATTAGTCCATGTGACTAATATTTGAGTAGTATAAAATAATTCAACCAATATTTAAGAACAATTTAAAACCATCTTAAAACTTGCTTATTAATAATGTTCATGACATTCTCTTTATACAAATTTGTCTTTCTGGCCAATGTAGTATTCAGAGAGCAAAGCTTTTTAAGCAATAAAGTTATTAAATAAGTGCAAAATTGCAAGTCATTTTTGATCACAAAGATTAACTTGAACACGCAATCCATGTAGAGAATGTTTATCCTGTTAGCGAGGAATATTTTCCCTCCTTCTCTCCCTGAGACTCACATTTATTCACTGTCTTCCCTTTTTTAATCTGAAGACAAAGGCCCAAAGGTCTCTGGAGACAGGAAGCATTTTTTTCAATACACTACCTGCTGTTGGCTTTTTAAGAATCTGTGCTCCTATGAACAGTCCTGCTCTAGCATTTATCTGTCACATCGGTGACCCCATCTTTCTCCAGGCAAGCCTTACTTACCATTTTGATACTTTCTCCATAAAGATTCAGTAGAGAATGATGGCATGTGCCTGATATTGAGCAGTCTGGAAAACCCACATTAAGGTGGAGATGCTTAAGATGATCCTTTACCAGTTAGAAGAAGTCATGAGTCAGGAGGAAGAAGTAGAGGGACCCAAGGCAGAAGTAAGCTTGGCACAGTCTTGGAGCAGACCCGTGGCTGACTGGTGCAAGGCTCGTATCATGGAGAGAAATTGGAATAGGGGCAGGACCAACCAACACTGAAAGTCAAAGTGAGGCATTCAAACGGCAGTATACATGACAGGGAAGCTCCATAAATTTTACGCAGAGGATATGAAATCATTTGTATATTTATAAGAATGCTCTACTGAGTGGAGACTGGGCTGATTAAGAACAGAAGTAAGGATGACTACGTAACTGAGTGCTGTGTAAATTCAGTCCATAAGTGAAGGCTGCTTTGATTAAAAATACATGAAAATAGCACGAGACAAATGGACCCATAAAAGATGAGGTCAACTAGCCTTGCTGGTGGACTGAACATGGGGTGAAGGGAAGGAGGGGAGCCAGGCAGGGCAAGGTGTGGTATTTGACCTGAGCAAATGAGAAGAGGATGGAGATGTTCACTTCCGGCACAGAAGGAACCAGGACAACAGCAGGAACAAAGAGTCCAGTGTGGGAAACGGGGTCCAGGGCCTCGGTCACAACAGGCTGTTTTATGTGAATTTAAACAAAGCCAATAATTGGCAGAGAGCCTCCACTAAAGCAGACTGCCAGTATTGTGAAATTGAACCAAAGTTCTCTGAAAATTAATTTTCTCATTTGAAAAAAAAAAAAAATTATTGAATTGACATTATAATATTGTTGGAAAGATGGAATGATATGACAAATATCAAATTATGTTTTAATGGTGAAATTCATGAGAGACTGATCAAGCATAATCAAATCACCTTCCCTAAGGTTTCAGGATAAGCCCAGTAGCCTGAACATAGTGAATCTTACTCTCAACCAGTAGCTGGGTCACCACAGCCATTTAATTTCAAGCATCAAGACTAGGCTTATTATGTTAATACTCCATCATCCTCATTCTTAGCTTCCTACTCAGTGAATTCTTTTCTTCTACAGTTAGAAGAGAATTTCCCTAATCTTTCTCTCTCTGCAACATCCACCAGTTTAACTGCCATATTGGTCAAGATTCTCCAGAGAAACAGAACCAATAGTATATATTTGTGTTATTTATTATAAGAAATGGGCTCATGCTATTACAGTGGCAGACAAGTCCAAGGTAGGTAGTCAGTGACATGGAGAGCCAATGGTATACTGCCAGTATAAGTCCAAAGGCTAGAGAACCAGGGGAAATGATCCTGTGGTTCCCATCAAAATGCCTCCAGGTATGAGACCAAAGAATAGCCAGTTTTAGCTTGAGTAGGAAATCGGCAGAAAAAAAACAATATCCACTTGAAAGCAATCATCTAGAAGGAAATTCCTTCTTCCTCCTAGTAGGGTCAGCCATTTTGTTCTGTTCATGCCCTCAACACATTGGATGGGGTGCACCCACGTTAGGATGGATAATCTCCTTTCAGTCTACTAATACAAATGTTAATTTAATCTAGAAACATCCTCATAGACCCAGAATGTCTCAGCAAATGTCTAGGCATCACTTGGATAGAAGGCATAGAGGTTCTCATTCAATATGTCACCCTGACCTATTTTATCTCTCCTCTTTCATAATAGGATCATAGTCATAGGGACAAGAACATCTTGCAATTCTACAGAATGTCAGCTGGTCTACTTTAGTGATGAAATCAAACAAAATAGATCTGGCAAAAAGTAAGCGGGAAATACTCTGGATGCCCTATCAGAATACTTGTGTATCAGAAAGATAGAGATAACCCCCAACATGTCCAGATGCTTATCACATGGAAGGAGATTTTAGAGTCCAGGGCCTGGTGGCTGCTGGCATCTTCCCTCTAAAGAGAAAGACCCTACACATTGTTCCACTTTGCCTTCTCCTCTGCTACTGCTCCTGCTACTGACACAGAAAAAAGGCTTAGTGGGCTGCGATGGCTTTGGAAACACAACGTACAAATAGATATAAAGTGCTAAACCAGGAGACTATCAACACGAAATTGTGACAGTCAGAATATTGAAACCCAAGTGATGGGTTAATGCTCTGGTGTCAGTGAATACTCCACGATCTGTGTTTACATTCTGTATTCTCCCGAAGACCACATTCGTCTCATCCCTACATGTGCCACCTTTGGCTCCAGATGGCTCTGAGTTCCCTTTCTCTGGACTTTTACCTTCTAAGTGTTGTGGTGGTTCAGCACGTTGTGGTATGACTACAACCCGTCATATATGTCTATGTTACAGACACAACAGTTCTGTAATTTCCTCATAGTTCTGTATTTTTAAATAGAGTTCACAAAAATCCTTCTTTGAAGGGAAATATGAAAACCCCTACAACAAGTTTTTTTAAAAGTTAAATTTATTGCAGCCAAGGAAATCAGAGCCAAATGTTTAATTGCTGATGCTTACCAGCTAACTAATTAGTGATGCAGATTCTCAGGAAGTGCCCATCCCTGTCAATAAGCTCAAGAACCTTTAGAGTTTTTTATTATACCCAGATGTCTTACTGCTTGGCATCAACTCCCCAGACTTTACTCTTTCAAATGAGTGTGCAGGCCTGCTGCTGAATTATTACAGGATATATTGGGGTCTCAGGAATAATTCATGTCATTAGAAACTAGGATAAAAGGGTGCATATTTGCAGGTTATACCTCCGATAAGGGACTAATAACCAGAATCCACAGAGAACTCAGAAGAAGACAGGCGCATGGCCTACAGACATATGAAAAAATGCTCATCATCATTAATCATCAGAGAAATGCAAATCAAAACTACTTTGAAATATCATCTAACTCCAGTAAGATTAGCCCATATCACAAAAATCCCAAGATCAGAGATGTTGGCATGGATGTGGAGAAAAGGGAACACTTCTACACTGCTGGTGGGAATGCAAATTAATGCATTCCTTTTGGAAAGATGTTTGGAGAACACTTAGAGATCTAAAAATAGATCTGCCATTCAATCCTATAATTCCTCTACTAGG
>CAUYPK010052928.1:0-54764 GCA_963574355.1 Loris lydekkerianus | reverse complement strand
CGCTCGTCCGAGCTACGGGTTAGAGGTCGGGGGAACTGGGTAGAGGTCAGGGGAAACGAGGTAGACATCAGGAGGCACCGGGTAGAGGTCGGGGGCACTGGGTAGAGGTCGGGGGCACTGGTTAGAGGTTGGGGGCACTGGGTAGAGGTCGGGGGAACTGGGTAGAGGTCGGGGGCACTGGTTAGAGGTCGGGGGCACTGGTTAGAGGTCGGGGGAACTGGGTAGAGGTCGGGGGCACTGGGTAGAGGTCGGGGGCACTGGTTAGAGGTCGGGGGAACTGGGTAGAGGTCGGGGGAACTGGGTAGAGGTCGGGGGCACTGGTTAGAGGTCGGGGGAACTGGGTAGAGGTCGGGGGCACTGGGTAGAGGTTGGGGGCACTATACTGAGACTGCCCCGGATGCTGTGGTGGTGTTGGTGTGTCCAACAGAGACTTGGACTCCTTCTAGGCACATGGTAGGAGGCCACTCCCCACCCCTCCATGTGGCCGTGGCCACGTTACTCTGGCCGACTGCTGTGTATGGCGACGCTCACTCAGATCCTTCCTCAGCCATGCTCTTGGGCTTTCTCCCCTGGGTATGGAGGATGCAGCAGACGGCCAGTGCCCCCCCTCCCTGGGTCCTGAGAAAGTTGGGGATGCATCTTGAGCTGGGGCAGACCTGGGGCTTCTGTCTGTCCTGGTAGTGACAGCCTCATTCACTCCTCTTCTCTGCAGTGTTTGTTCTGTTAGAATTCTCCGAGCCCTCTTTTGCTTTGACTTGTGTCATTAACTGTCTTGGTGTCCCCCCCCCCAAGGACCCTGAGTGGCCGTCTCACTCTGCCCCTCTGTTTCCCGTGTCTGTGTGGGTGTAACATGTGCTCGTCTCTGCCAGCCTCCTCTGTTCTCCAGCCTCACACGGTGTGTGCTGCGTCCAGTGTGAGGGCCACCAGTCCCCAGTTTGCATGCCCTCAGGAAGGACTTGCAGGCGTAGACGGCTCTGTCGAGGTGGCCTCTGTGCCTCTGTGCCTGTGGGTCTGTGACAGGGAGAGTGTGGGTCCTGCCGCACAGAGGCTGTGAGGAGCAAGTGGCAGAGGCCTGCAGGGCAGGGCGGGCCCTGCACACCAAGGGGTTCAGACTGTAAATGGCGGGTGGTCACGCCCACATGTGTCTGCTCCCCATGTTCTATTGCCCCCTTCTGGTAAGGTGTGCTTAGAAAGAGAAACCCCGTAATTAGCAGCCGTTGTTGGTCTAACATTGTGTGTAGGTGTCCCAAAAGTTGTTCCTAAAGGTGCCCCTAAATTCACCATACATAGGGAAAATGGGAAATTGTAACAACATAATTTACAAAATATTCATTACAAAATCTCACAAAATGTTTATAAAACCTTCTCAACCTGTATACTTTTTAATGTGTAATTTTTTAGTGTGTATTATATCGATGCCTAACATAAAGCTGGCCCTGGCCTGCAGAGACCCTCCAAGCCTGCACTGCTCTGCCTCTGGCTAGGTCACTGTCACAAAAGGTATACTTTTCATCACTGTCTTTATTTTATTTTATTTTATTTTTTTTGAGACAGAGTCTCACTCTATCACCCGGGGTAGAGTGCTGTGTTGTCACAGCTCACAGCAACCTCAAACTCCTAGGCTCAAGTGATCCCCCCACCTCAGCTTCCTGAGTAGCTGGAACTATAGGCATCCACCACCACGCCAGCTATTTTTAGAGACGGGGTCTTGCTCTGGCTCAGGCTGGTCACAGTCTCTTGTGCTTAAGCAATCCACCCACCTCAGCCTCCCAGAATGCTGGGATGACAGGCATGAGCCACCATGCCCAGCCCATTTTGATCACTTTAAGTGCAATTCTGTGCCATGAAGCCACTGGCAATGCTGTACAGCCATTGCCACCATCTGTTTCCAGAACATTCTCATCGTTTCAACAGAATCTCTGTGCCCATGAGTGATTTTTTATCCCCACCCATGGTGGACCCAGGACCCACCCTCCCACTTGCTGTCGCTGACTCCGATGCCAGGTGCCTCCCACAGATGTGCTATACATGGGGTCCCTTCTGTGTGTGGCTCCTGGTAGAGGCACTGGGTTTCCAGGCTCATGTTGTGGATGCCTGCAGGTGCCTCGCTCTGTTCTAAGGCCTTGGAACCCCCACTGCCTTGTGCCCACACCCTGCACCTGTCCAGCCCACTTGGGCATCCTCCCCCAATCCCCGTGACGCCTCGAGGCCCACAGGCCGGGGCTCAAGGTTGCTGTGAGCTACGCCGCCGCCAGCATTCTAGCCTGGGTGACAGAGCCTGGGGAAAAAAACACACATTTTTCAAAGGACTTGACACACATTTGGGTTCCGTGGTTGCGTCCAGCATCACCCCCAGAATGTGGAGCATCACACAGGTGGCAGTCATGCTGCACCCCAGAACGTGGAGTGCACCCCAGAAAGCGGAGCGTCACACAGGTGGCAGTGATGCCCCAGGTGACTGCTTAAGGCAGTTAGTTGGTTTCTAGATTCTCAAATTCCAAAGGGCCTGTTATTTTTTTAATATCTGACAGTGGAATATTCAAAATATTCTTCCCTTATAACCACTGACATTCTAATTATTTATCCACTACTGATCTTGAACTAGCACAAAGTTATCAATTTATAACAACTCTGCAAGTGTTCCAGGGGCCGAGGACAGAGGCTTTCTCACTAGGTTCCTCCTCCTCTGTGATAGTTCACGGCACTGGCTCAGAGTGGAGTATTTTAGTCTGTGCTCATTATAATGTCTTAACTCCCTGAGATTTACCCAGGACAAATGTCATCTTAACACTGTATTGTATTTTGCTTCACAGGTTTGCTCCATAACCTCAGGAGTTATTTTGAGTTGTGATTCTGTTTCCTCCCTAAATGTGTTAATAAAATGCTTGCATTGAGGTTGGCTTGACTCCATAATCTGATACTGTTGCACTTGGAGCAAGTGATAAAGCCATGACAATACAGCCCTTGGAGAAGTCTTGATGTGTCCCGACTGCACAAGTGGGGAAACTCTCAGTTCCTTACAGAGTTAAATGAAGGTCAGACCTGGTTTCCGACACGGAGTTCAGATGTGCTGGCAGGTCCCCACGCTTGCACTTATTACAGTGTAATTTGGGGCTTAAAGAGTTATATCCAGTCCATCCCTAACATCTGGATAGTGTTTATAACGATCACATTTGATCCTAATGTAATTTTGTCGGGGAATTCACTAGAATTCCTCTGTTGGCTACATTACAACTGAACATGAGATCTGCTAAAATATTACCAAAAACGAGTGACTATCCATAGGGAATATGGATGTAGAGGATTGCATCCCTGCCCCCCTCCCCACTGCTGGCCACTGACCGTCATGTCCATCAGTCTGGGCATCCTTGTCCCCCCTGATAAAATGGGGGTGATGCTTTAACAGCGGCTGTCTGTCAAGGGCTTTGAACCCTGAAAGGCACAAAAACCTCTGAAGGGCGATCCGGGTGGGTGGGCAGCCGGAGCAGCAGTGTCTGGCCTCTGTCGCGTGGGGACATGTGCTTGTGCCACTTTCCCTTTCTTTTTCTTTTCCACTCGATGCTCTTCTGCAGGGCGAGGGAGTAGAGCAGAGGCATTGGGGCTGACCCTGCCCTCCAGTGGGAGCCTTTATCTTGTGGGGTGACCAGGGGGACATGGGGGAGTTCAGCGATGCAGATTCAGGGCCCTCCAGACCTGCCCGCAGGAAGATTATTAACATATTTTATGTGATTTGTGCACAACTATGTGCCCTCCCCATGAAATAATTTTAACCTTTGAAAATGAGACAGATGGGCAGAGGAAAAGCCAGGTAAGGAAGGACAGAGCGCAGCCGTCTTTTGGGGGAGAATTATCCCGTTAAATCTGACAAGCACATGCTTCTCTGATGTGTAGCTCATGTAAGTCTATGCAAATTATTTAATAGCAGTGCACTCAGAGTGATTTCCATTTCCTTCCTAGCTTGTGAGGGGACTATTCCTTTTAATCAGATTAGATGACATTCTCCACAAACTTTTGGGGGTTTCAACTTAATTTGCCACGCTGAGTCGTCAGGGTAATTTGAAGTAAAACAATCAGTGGGCTAAAAGAATGAAGTCAAACTTCATTTCTGTCTCTGAGGCGAGGGGCTGGCGGCTGTGAACCCCAACCCACCCCAGCACCCGGGACCCCAGCAGAGTCCCCAGGGCCTGTCGGTCCTGTTCTTCTGAAGGCACCTAATCAGATCTGGTTCCCATCCCAGAGCTCAGCCACTACACTTCACCAGGCCTCCCCTGACTGTCACAATTTATGGCACTGCCTCAAGCAATGATGGGAAAATGAATTCACACTTCTTAAAACCTTTTTCACCTGGGGAGGTTATGGACCCCCTAAGGGGTCTTTGAAATGGACTGGAGGGCCCTGCAGGTATTTCACACTGGAGGTTCCCAGGAAGACATTCAGTCTAAAGCGCCTTCATGGGCAAGAGTTGCCAAGGGACGTCCTGGCAGGAGGGAATTCTCGGGAGCCCCCAAAGGGGAGTAGTGCCAGCACCGGGAAAAACTGTGGGCAGTCCTGGGGTGTCCCCGGGCCATGCAGTTTGTGTAGGCTGCATGTGGCACAGTCCCAGGGTCACGGGGCCATCTGCACAGTAGTGACCACAGATGCCCGCAGACAGCAGTCCCGGGCCCTTCTGAAACCACATCCTGTTGGGGGTTGACTAGTCTGGAGGCTGCTTGTCCTTCCCTTTCACCATCCTCTGTTTCACGGCTGGCAGTGTTTGAGGAAAGGGAAGATTCTAATTTTTTAAACTAATTCCCTGCAAAGTGTTAACAGATGAGGTTTAAACATCATCTTTATTAAGGCTGCTAGGATTTACTAGCCACCAAGATTTATATGTACCAAGATTTCACGTACCAAGACATGCAGAAAAGTTTGTTTTTTCTTTCTTTTCTTTTTTCTTCAAACCCATTTTCCCTTCACCAGGATCTTGGCTGTGAGGTAAGGACACCTGCTTTTGGTGACACAGCAGGTCTGTTTACAGCCTTGGGGTGGAGAAAGAAATGCGCAGGCTGGGATCAGTCAACTCTGTAAAAATCATAAGGATGTGATTATCTGACCCCAGCAGGCCCTTTCCTACCTGCAGCAAGGGAGCAGGGCGGTGCTCTTCTGAGGACCTGCTGGGTCCGTCCTCCCACTGTGCTCTTTCCTCCGAGGAGAGTCCCTGAGGGTGGCTGCCATTTTCCCTGTTTGCGGGAGTGACTGTTCCTCCGTGAATTCCCCAGGTAACACGTGGACTCGAACCTTAGCCTGTCTGACCCACAAGCCTGACCTCACATCAGTAGAGTGTTCTAGCACATGACTCCCCAAAAAGGGACTATGGTTGACTTTTTTATTACTTTGGTTTGCTGTTGAATAGGTAAAATACATACATACCCAATAAATTCAAACACATAGTCACTGTTAGATTTCTCGCCACCCCCCACAGGCAGATCTGGTCCCCGGTGTAATCTTGCGGAAATATTTTGGACTTTTATAAGCACGTTCATATATATTCTTTTTTCTCCTCACAGAAATGGTAGTTCACTGAACACTGCTGTGCCTGTGTTTTTTCAGTTGATAATGTGTCTTGGAGGTGAACTAAATAATTCTTTTTAACAGCCTCAGAGCTGGAAATGCTTTCCATTGTATGTATGTACCATAGTTTTAGTTAATGGAAATGGATTTATTTCACTGATATATTTGTTTAAATGAGACTGATGAACCTTACAAAAGTTATGTTGTCAAACGACCATATTCCTGTCAGTGCAGCTGTTGAAACCTGATGATGAATAAATGCCTCAAGTCTGAAATAAGCACATGGCATCTTACAGTGACTTAATATGGGGGGCGCTTTCGAAAAAATGTGTTTTGTGCCTTAAAAATGAATTATCAGGCTCGGTGCCTGTGGCTCAAGTGGCTAGGGCGCCAGCCACATACACCTGAGCAGGCGGGTTCAAATCCAACCCCAGGCCCTCCAAACAACAATGACGGCTGCAACCAAAAGAATAGCCAGGCGTTGTGGCGGGCACCTGTAATTCCAGCTACTTGGGAGGCGGAGGCAGGACAATTGCTTAAGCCCAGGAGTTGGAGGTTGCTGTGAGCTGTGATGCCAGAGCACTCTACCCAGGGTGACAGCTTGAGGCTCTGTCTCAAAAAAAAAAATAAATAAATAATAAAAAAAGAAAGAATTATCATTTCTAACATGTGCACATTCATGCCACTTGAACTAGAATGAAAGGTTGCCAGAGAAAGACACCAGAGTCTCAAGATATTCAGGAAAAGTTAGCAGGGCCTGAAGCCCCCGCACCCCTTTGCAGCAGCTGGATGTGAGGCTGAGCCGTCGCTTCTGACCACCCCACTTCTTTGGAGTAGGACAGGATTTGGATCAATAAGGAAGAAAGAGGAGCAGATCCGCTCTCCAGGAGAGAAAGAAAAGGAAACAACCAAAGAAGGAATTCTGCAATCTGTATAGATAAACAGGGAAGTTTATCTATACAGATTGCAAGTAAACTGTAAGGCTTTAGATAGAAAGAATTCGGTCGTGGCTACGGTGAGCATCACTCTGCTGTCCATGTTGACACCTCCATGAGATTAATTACAACTCCAGAAGAACTCAGGAGGTCCCCAAAGATGGATTTTACACCCCATTAACTCTGTATGTCCCCAGAAGTTATGGCAGTGGTGGTGGGGAGACAGCAACTATTTCCTGACGTGCCTACGTTTATTTAAGGTCAGGCCCTGCTAGGGATTTCCAGGGCGTCAGTGGGAATCGTGATGATGAGGCTTCTAAATATTCCACATGGTTTTATTTGTCTCTCTGTCACAGGTCCTTTATTGAAATGGGAAATCTGTTAAGTCCCTATTAAGAAAGAATATTGGCCCTGTATTTCTAAAATGGCACTTTTATTTCTGCTTTTGTGCTCTTAACTGAATTTCGTCCTGGTTCCAGACACTCCGCGATCTATCGCAGCTGCCCTTGATCTGGACGTCCAGGGCAGGAGGCTGGCATCCCCAGCACCAACAGTCCCTTTCTGTCCTCCCCACACCACGTGGCTGCTCAGACTACACCCACCCTGTCCCCATGCTCGGCCCTTCCCCCCATCTATGGCTGTGACACAGACCTTTGGAATGTGGAGGCCTCCTGCGTTTCCTGGCTGCCAAGCTCCCTAGAACTAACAGTGCTCGGGCAGGAGGGCAGAGAGTGGCCACTTAACCCACAGGGGAGGCGGTGGAGTGGAGGAGCTCCCTGGGCAGCCGTGGCAGGTGGCACAAGCTGGACCCTGACATCCTAGATTTGGAAGAAACCTTGGAGGCTGCATAGGAGAACTTCCCCTTCCTCTTCTGAAGGAAGCTGAGGAAAGGAAGGTTAAGGGGAGACAAAGTATAAATATGTATCTGATCATAGCTTGATGACACACAGGCCTTCAGAATGGAGACTCAAAGATGCAGGGAAATGGTCCCTTCCTATGCTTAGATTCAGCGGAGTATGGGCGTCCGAGTCAAGATGTGCCTGGACAGAAAGGGTGTGACGTAGTGTCTGCGTGGGGTCCCACGCGATCAGCATCTCCTACCCTGGGATCTCCCCCACCCCGTGTGGGTGCAGGGATCAGCATCTCCTATCCTGGGACCTCCCCCCACATGTGGGTGCAGCAATCAGTATCTCCTACCCTGGTCCCCACCCCACTGTGTGGGTGCAGTGATCACCATCTCCTACCCTGGGATCTCCCCCACCCCGTGTGGGTGCAGCGATCAGCATCTCCTACCCTGGGATCTCCCCCACCCCGTGTGGGTGCAGCGATCAGCATCTCCTACCCTGCCCTCCCCCCTGCCCTGTGTGGGTGCAGCGATCAGCATCTGCTACCCTGGGTCCCCCATGTGGGTGCAATGATCAGCATCTCCTACCCTGGGGCCCCCCCTATGTGGGTGCAGCGATCAGCATCTCCTACCCTGAGCCCCCTGTGTGGGTGCAGCGATCAGCATCTCTTACCCTGGGCCCCCAGTGTGGGTGCAGTGATCGGCATCTCCTATCCTGGGGTCCCCCGTGTGGGTGCAGTGATCAGCATCTCCTACCCTGGGCCCCCCGTGTGGGTGCATCGATCAGCATCTCATACCCTGGGCCCCCCGTATGGGTGCAGCAATCAGCATCTCTTACCCTGGGCCCCCAGTGTGGGTGCAGCGATCGGCATCTCCTACGCTGGGGCCGCCCATGTGGGTGCAGAGATCAGCATCTCCTACCCTGGGCCCCCCATGTGGGTGCAGCGATCAGCATCTCCTACCCTGGGGCCCCCCGTGTGGGTGCAGCAATCAGCATCTCCACCCTAGGGCCCCCGTGTGGGTGCAGAGATCAGCATCTCCTACCCTGGGCCACCCGTGTGGGTGCAGCGATCGGCATCTCCTACCCTGGGCCCCCCGTGTGGGTGCAGCGATCGGCATCTCCTACCCTAGGGCCCCCGTGTGGGTGCAGCGATCGGCATCTCCTACCCTGGGCTCCCTGTGTGGGTGCAGCGATCGGCATCTCCACCCTAGGGCCCCCGTGTGGGTGCAGCGATCAGCATCTCCTACCTACTAGGGCCCCCGTGTGGGTGCAGCGATCAGCATCTCCTACCTTGGGCCCCCCGTGTGGGTGCAGCGATCAGCATCTCCTACCTACTAGGGCCCCCATGTGGGTGCAGCGATCAGCATCTCCTACCCTGGGGCCCCCCATGTAGGTGCAGCATCTGCTACTGGTCACTTTTGTGCTTGTCTCAACAAGAAGTGAGCTTGTTATTGTCATAACAAGGAGTCACACGGGGACTCAGGAAAAGCAAGCATTTCTTTCTTAGGCTCACAGGTCTGTGGGGCAGGTGGGGCAGACATGCTTGTCTGCAGCGTGGGTGCAGGTGTGCCCAGCCTGCAGCCACTCAGAACCTGCGCCTTTCATGGAAAATTCCAGGAACAAAAGAGACAAAGCAAACCCTGCAAGTCCACCTGGAGCCCTTGCCCTCGTTCACACTGGCCGTGGCCATACCTGTTGCGGTTGTCACATCTGCCACGGTGGCCACACGCCCTGCTGGCAGGCCTGGGATGGGGCAGGGTGCATCTCCACCCACAGTGGGAACACTCTTCAAGGTGCACCACATGGGATGACAGGTGGCCTTGCCACGGGTGAGTGGATATCTTTGTCTGTCTGTGCTGCTATAACAAGATACCCAAGACTGGGTAATTTATAAGGAATAGAATTTTATTTGCCACAGGCTGGAGGCTGGGAAGAAGCCAGAATAAAGGCGCCGGCATTCTCTGGGGGGGAAAAATGCTGTGTACTCATGTGGCAGAAGGTCAAAGGGCAAGAAGGACTAAAGTATCCCCATGGTGCCCTTCCTAGGGGCACCTAGTCCCCTGGGAGGTGACACACTCAAACCCTCTCCTGTAAGGGAGAGCCAGGTCAGTCCTCCCTGTCTTCACCGGGCGTCCGTGGCACTGTGCTCACAGTCTGTCTCCCCCACAGACACTCCCCTCAGTTCCTCTCAAGGCTCCTCCTCCTCCCCACAAACACTTAACACTGAGGCCTCGCAGGCTCCCCCCTTTGCCTCCTCCACTGACCCCTCTCACGGCTGCATACCCTGAGGATGCCTGGTCCCGCCGGCCAGCTCTCTAGTGCTCCACTCCCATAATCCTCTTGATTGCGCCTTTGGCCTCCTCTCTTCCCACAAAGGTGGAAAATCTATCTTTTGGACCTCTGAGACAGCAACCTTGGAGTTATCCTCTCTTCCCACAAAGGTGGAAAATCTATCTTTTGAACCTCCAAGACAGCAACCTTGGAGTCATCTTAAGTTTTCCACTTTGCACACATAAATACCCAATCTCTAGGCCAATGCGACTGGTCCTACCTTCAGGAATGGAGCCGGAGTCTTACCCCATCTTAGCACCCTTGCTGTCACCCCCTTGGTGGACGCCCTGGTCAGCTCTCACCTGGACCACTGAGACGGCCTCCCTGCCCCGCCACGGTCGCCTGCTCAGAGTGATCCTCCTGAGATGCAGTTCACATCACGTTATTCTGCTTAAAGCTCCATTCACCCGGACTAAAAGCTCCGATCCTTGCAATGCCCTGCGAGGCCGCGCACCCTCTGCGGCGCCCTTGTCTTCTCCTGACGTGCTCTGCGCGGTGGCTCGGGACTCCTCTGCTCCTGACTTCACCGGCCCTGCCCTGGTGATGGCGACATGGCTTCCCCTTCCTCAGACTCTTCCCCCAGAATCTGCTGGCATCTCCCTCGCTTCTTAGCCTCTGCTCAAATGTTACCTTTCCTTTTCTTTCCAATGTTCCCTTTCGAGTCTGGCCCAGACATTCCATCTTGCAACCTGACCCCCGACGTCCCCAACCTTGTACCTTGACTCTCTCAATGTTCTCTACTTTTGCTTTTCCATAACACATCACTGTTAGGCGATATATACCAACAGCCTACTGATTGGTTATCTTTATTTTCTAGAGCAAGGCAATTTTTCTGAAGGCAGAGGTATTTTCGTATGCCGTATTTGCTAGCCTTCGCTTGGTGCAAATTTACAAATGACTTATGTTAATAGAATCCAGTTCTTTTTCTCATTAGCCAATAATAATAAAAATAGGATTATTTGGTTTCCAAGCAATTATAAACAATTATAAATAATGTGGGCCGTGAAATTTCAAAAGCAATTACAAACATAAACACTGATCACTCAATTAAATATCATCATGCTGGTAAAATGGTATTCATTTTTATGTTGCTTAAGTGAAAATACCCAAAAATGACTCCAGAGAACTCTCTGATCTTCTAGGAATACCTCTGCAGACCCTAATTTTGGGTTTCACAAGCTCAAAGTGGTGGCTTTCTAATTTTATCATTCTTTCTCTGTGTGTGTGTTTTGTCTTGTTTTCTGTTTTAAGGAAGAGCTTTATTTACAGTCATCTCAGAGCGAATTTGTGAGCACCTGTTTAACAAATGGGTTATAATCCATTACTGTCATTATTTATTTTGATTCTCAAATTGTCCTACATGTGAACAGCAGGTGCCCCTCTAAACAGGTTTGGAGTCAACATCTTCTAGAGCCAGAGTTTCTTTCTGTTCTTTCTTTTTTTTTCTGTGAGGCAGAATCTCACTATGTCACCCTCAATAGAGTGCTGTGGCGTCACAGCTCACAGCAACCTCAAACTCTTGGGCGTAAGTGATTCTCTTGCCTCAGCCTCCTGAGTAGCTGGGACTGCAGGTGCCCACCACAATGCCTTTTCTTTTTTTTTTTTTTCTTCTTGATACAGATTCTCACTCCATTGCCCAGGCTAGAGCGCCATGGCCTCAAACTAACTCACAGTAACCTCATACTCCTGGGCTCAAGTGATTGACTTGAACCTCAAGGAATAAAGGTGCCTTTCTACTACACCTGGCTAGTTTTTCTATTTTTAGTAGAGATGGGGTCTTACTCTTGCTTAGGCTGGTCTCCAACTCCTGAGCTCAAGCAAGCCACCCACCTCAGTCTCCCAGAGTGCTGGGATTACAGGTGTGATTCACGACACTTGGTCAAGCTAGAGTTTCTTTCATTATACTACTTTTATTACTATAAATAGAGATAAAGGGGAAATACATGTGAAATTAGAAATGCAAGACAGGAGGCACCATGTCTGGCCTAAGCTGAGTGCCCAGGCTTTGGAATCACCAAATTCCTGATTAAAACTCTGACTCTGTCTTGTCTTAATTGAATGATATTGGACAAGCTGTCTGCCTACTTCGTTTATTTATTTGTGAAGTGGAGAGGATAATATTTATCTTACTAGGTTGTAAGAATTACAAAAGATAATGTGCTATGTTTAGAAGACATGACCATGTCTGGCACGCAGTTAGTGCAACTGATGTAGCTGGCTCAGAATCATCATGGGCTGCTCTTCCCTCACTTCCAAAAAGGGGGCAGAAATGTATCTCACAGAATCACTAAAAAGATTAAATGAAGCAGTACATGTAAAGCCATTAGCACACCTGAGTATTCAAATAATGTAACTATGACGAGGATAGTGTAACTATGACGATAACGTAACTATGTCGAGGACAGCGTAACTATGACGGTAACGTAACTATGTCGAGGATAGTGTAACTATGATGATAACTATGATGATAACGTAACTATGTCGAGGACAGTGTAACTATGATGATAATGTAACTATGTTATTATTCTCTGAGTTTCGGCTTCATCATCTTTGAAAGGGCAGCAATGTGCTTATCAACAATTTGTTTTGAAGATTAAATGAAATTACACATGTAGAACTCCCAACCCAGTCTGGCATTTAGAAAGTACACCATAAATAGGAATTTTATTTATTTATTTATTTTTTTTTTTATTTATTTAGAGACAGAGTTTCACTCTGTTGCCCTCCGTAGAGTGCAGTGGTGTCACAGCTCACAGCAACCTCCAACTCTTGGGCTTAGGTGATTCTCTTGCCTCAGCCTCCCAGTAGCTGGGACTACAGGCACCTGCCACAAGGCGTGGCTGTATTTTGTTGCAGTTTGGCCAGGGCTGGGTCTAAACCCACCACTCTTAGTATATGAGGCCAGCACCCTACTCACTGAGCCACAGGCACCACCCCAGGAATTAATGTTATTGAAAAGCAGATTTAAGGACATCTGGAGAAGTTTTACACTGGCAAAGTACCCCTTCACCGGAGGAAGAGCATGCCTGGACTCAGGTGTATGTGTGGGTGTGTGCACAGGTGCGTGCATTTACGTGTGTGAAGAGCCCAGGACTCTGCTTGCCTCTTTCAGAACGGGAGTCTCTTCTTCCCTGGATCACCATGCCCCGCTTGGTGTAGATGTCACTGGTTGGGTCAAGTGCTGGGACTTAGAGATGCTCACACAGCCCCTTGTCTCATTCTGGCCCACGGGCCTCTAACAGGTGTCCTGCTCAGCCTCCTCGCCAATTCGCTTTGTTTCCTGCCATAAAAGAGCCCTCAGAAGTGGCCTGAAGGCACGCACAGACCACTGAGGGATGTGGAGGACTGAGGGTGATTTCAGTGGTGAGAGCCACACAGCGACAGTGTGCTGGTCAGGTTACAGGCTCTGCCTCCGTTTAACTTCTCTGTTTTCATGAAAACAGACAGCGTTCAGGGGTCTGCAGCCAGCCGAGTCCGGCACCAACTAAGCTCACGCTTCCTAACCATGGCTGCAGCCTGTGGACACGCAGGTCTTAAAACAGACAGATAGTCCCCGGGCCCTCCATGGGCGGCTGTCTCAGAGAGAGGTTTCAGGGCTCGCTGCCGGCCTCTTATTTGTCCACAATAAATGTTGAGGCCATTTCATAACGGAGCATTTCACAAAATAAAATACATCAGTTGGACGCTCTAGCTGCAGTGGGGTGTTGTGCTGCCCCGAGGAGCCCCGTGTGGGCCTGGAGCCCTCTGTGCTGTGTGCCAGGCTCTGTGCTTGACACCACATATGTCTAATTTTATTTGATCCTCACCCCAGTGTTGGGAGCTAAATGCTGTTAACATTTCCATTCACATGAGGAAACTGAGGTAAAACAAAAGCTCTGGCGAGGTCAGGGGTCAGGGGTTCTGTGAGCTTTCCGCTGAGCCCCCCAACCCTGGAGTTCAGGCTCTTATTCACCCCTAAATCCCAGCGGGATTAGGTTTCTGTTATTCCTGCTCTTTGTTTTTGATGCTTCTATTTGATCATGGAACTGTTGGTTCCTCAAACTGGGAATTCAGTTTGAGCCCAGTAATGTCAGCCGGCAGTGCGGAAGGCCAAGGGCTTCTGAGTCCTTTCTGGACCCAGTCCCTGCTCCTTACTCCCTGGCTGCACGCTCAGTCCATCTGGGCATCTCCTCATTCTCAAAAAGCTGCCTGTAAGTGTCTGTCTGTTTACCTGCGGTGCCTTTTCTTCAACAACAATATCCAGTTGTGTGGTTCCATCTATTTAACCTCCCTGGGCCTCTGTTTCTGAGTGTGTGCTCTGAAGGGTGGGGCAAGATGTTCCCTGAGATTTCCCCCCAGCTCTGACCCACAAAGTTTCTACATGGCCGGGTAACAATTTTATTTCTAAATTTTTTGCAGTTTTGGCCAGGCCGGGCTTGAACCCGCCATCCCCGGTATATGGAGCTTGAGCCACAGGTGCCGCCCTAACTATTTTATTATTTCTGTTCCTCAACCTCTGCAGGTATCTCATCCCCACCTGGCCTTTGGCTCTCAGTTTCCTTCCTTCTGGTGATTGCCTCCCTTTCCCTCTGTCCTGTCCTCCCGACTTGGCCCTCACGCTCCGCCTTCCTCCTCGTCTCTGCCCCGTCTCTCCTGCCCTCGTCCCCTCCACTCCCCTCTCTCTCTGTCCTTCTTTCTCTCTCTCTCTCTTTTCTCTGGATGTTTGCTTTCTCCCTTTCTTCCTCACCCTTATTTTTACCTTTTTTTCACCAACTTTTCCTTTACTGTGCTGTTTAGATACAAGGAGCTCTTTGGAATGAAACAGAAGATCTGCGGTAGAAAACCCCGAGTGTGTGGTCTGTTGCTTTCAAAACCGACCAGTGGAACTTGGGCAGATGAATCGCTTGAGCTCTCTCTGCTGCACAGATAACCTCATCACTGTCCTTGCAAATACGATTGAGGTGCCAGTTCAATGGATGTGGTTTTTTTCCTCGGGTGTGCCGTGTTCCTTGGTGCTCTTACAGAACATCCCAGTTCCTTTCTGTAGTAAAAACAGCACTTACGAGTTGTTAGTCTTGTTCAGAAAGCTTGAACATGATGATGGCCCTTAAAAGAACCGGACTGAAACCCACACCTCTGTTAGTAAATAAAGCTGCAAAGTCACAAATTGTATCAGCTGGATTTGGGCCCCATACAGACACAAAGATGGATCTTGTGTTCTTTCTCTGTGCTTCACAAATCTGTTATGTATCCCTCTATTTTTGGTTAAATTATTGGAGACGTATTTTCTAAAAGGCTTCTTTTGGAGTCCAGATACTTTGGGTAGAGAGACACCTGCTCTGTTCTGAGTGGCCAGCCCTGCACTTGGTCACCAACACAGAGATGCTGGTTGGGCGGCAGCAGAGTCTCTTTGTTGCCAAAACCTTTCAGGACACAACCATTTTTTTCTAGGTTCTTTTTCTGTGCCAGCTGAAGCGAGACTGGCTTTTAAAAATAAAACAATGTCTGCAAACAACCTTTATTTTAAAAATCACTCATGCTTATAGAACCTATTGTTCAAAACGTTGGTCAGGATCTGGGACTTTATGCTGTGTGCTCTGGGAAACACCAGGGTTCTTTCCAAACCTGATTCTCATTTCTCAGGGAGAGAGATTGATGCAAAAATGGTCCCGGTGTTTCAGATATTGCTGCCTAAGTCGTATGAATGTTTTTAAGGACATATAAGTAGGCCTGTGTCTGATGTAGAGGTGAAGAAATTGTCTTTGGTTTCTAATTTCTGCCAAACTTTTTCATAATCTTTTTTAGAGATCTCAGGTAATCACAGCATTTTAAAGAGGCAAGATGGATATTTGAAAGGGGGACCCTGTTTTCCTCTTAGAATCTTGGGTTCTAGCCTTAACACACAGGTTTGGAATTTAATTTAATTCTTGGAAAATAGTTTCTTCATAGATTATTTTTAATAAAAAAGAGATTTTAGAAGTACCATCAGGTGGTCTCCACACAGAGACCTACAGGACACTTCCTGACTGTGGACGGCCCCCTGTGTGGAAGGACCATGGCTTCTCAGCCCCAGGCTTAGGGAGCAGCTGGGGAGGCTCTGCTGTGGCCGAGGTGGGCTTACCTTCCAAGCGTCCCAGCCCCTGGGAGCTCTGAACTCTGAGTAGCTCCAGCGGGGTTGGAAGGGTGATAAACAGGCTCTTGGGTGGTGTGTGGACTGTCCACAGGAGCCTGGAGCTGAGATGCAGGACATGGTAACTGGGGAACAGCGTGGCTTCTGAAAGGCAGATGCCTTTGGAAGGGCACACTCGGTGGGACGAGGTGGAGGAGGGAGGCATGGGGAATGTCCCTGCAGAAAGCCACTGTAGTAAATGTGGCTTCTCTGTGACCTATCACAGCCTCTCGGCCCTCAGAGGAGGTGTCTTCGTGGCTCTTTCCAGACAGGTGACCCTTTTTGGCACTAATACCCCCCAAATATTAATTAATATTTTCTTATATGTGTAACTTCACCGGGAACCTGAGAGGGCTCTTGTGTGAAGACACTGTTCCCCAGCCCTGCTCCCTCGTCCTGAGGCCCAGACAGCTCCAGACAGGCTGAGCCGCTGGCTGCAGCTGAAGGACAAGCTGCTGTTATGAAGGCAAAATGGAGCTCAGGTTTTGAACACCAGAAACAGCTCTGCTCATAAGTGAGATGCCTTCCCACTATGACAAGACTCAGCAATTTGGATATCTTTTTGTGAGAAAAGAAATCAATACAGATGGAATTATCTTAAAACTGGGCCCCTTGGCTTGGCACCCACAGCTCAGTGGCTAGGGCACCGGCCACATGCTCCTGGGCTGGTGGGTTTGAGCCTGGCCTGGACCTGGGTCTGCTAAACAACAATGACAACTGCTACCAAAAAATAGCTGGGCATTGTGGTGGGCGCCTATAGTCCTAGCTACTTGGAAGGCTGAGGCAAGAGAATTACTTAAGCCCAAGAGTTTGAGGTTGCTGTGAACTGTGGTGGCATGGCACTCTATCTAGGGTGACAAAGCGAGACTCCGTCTAAAACAAACAAACAAACAAAAACTGGGCCCGGTGGAGCTATGAATAAATGACAACGTGGAGTTTGGTTCATACAGAAAACAAAACTTTCCAATCCAGGTCTCCCAATCAAGAGCCAAGTAGGAAAGCTGGAGATGGTGGCAGTGCCTGTAGTCCCAGTTCCTGGGAAGGCTGAGGCAGGAGGATGGCTCGAGCCCAAGAGCTGGAGGCTACAGTGAACTGTGATTGCATCACTTCACTCCAGCCTGGGCAGCAGACCCAGTTTCCAAAAGAAACTGTCAAGTACCAAACTGCCAGCAGAGGGCACCATGAGCATCTGGTTTAGACTGAGGCTGAGCACATTTATCTTCACAAAGCTCTTCTCAAAATATTAAGCAAAACTTTGACTGAAATGCAACCATATTTGGACAAGCAGGTTTATTTTACTTTAGTGCTTTGTTATTAGAAACATACATATGTGTGTGTATATATTTTACCATCAAGCCCTAAAGTTATGGAAAATATCCTGGATGGTTAGGGTGGACTGTGTTTGGAGGCAGATTTTTCAACTTCTCTTTTTAAGCAAACTTTTTCTTAATATGAGGTTTAGCGGTTGTGTGTCTGTGAAACTCAAGAGAATATTTTTGGTTATCTAAACACCCCAGGGAAGAACACACATTCATATAGGAAGAAGGAGAAACGCAGTGTGAAATGTACGTGTGTGTTTTAAAGAACGATGTCAATGTTTTTGTTTCTGTATGTGCATCTGTATGGAAATGTGCAAACAGACATGCACGACTCTCGATCAAGGTCAGCAGATATATGGGTAGCTCAGTACAGAGATGCTTCTCTCTCTCAGATTCTACTTCACCCTCAACCTGAGGGTTCTAGAGTAGGAAACGCCCTGAGAATTCAGTGTTAGATAAAGTATTTAGAAAGAAGCTGTCCCTTAACTGAACAAGCGTGGGTGTAAAGTCTGAGCAAAACCTTCAGCCATCTCTGTGAACACTCACTGGATAAGCGTCGGGATGGAACTAATGGACATATGGGTAGACTGAAGGCTCGGGTCTCACGGCCAAACCATATCTGGGACAGAAGTGAGGTTGGAGGCTGATGACCAGAAGGACACTCATGAGAGACCCCAAAGTTCCAGAGGTACATGTGAGGGGGGCTGCCGCCGCAGGGGGGACATTGAAGACACAAAACTAAGGGTGCACACAAGTTGTGAGTGCAGGATGAAGCCTGGCTTGGTGGGGTGGCTAGTGTGTGATTGGTACGCTGCCCTGTCTGCGGGAACAAGGCCGTGCACCCCTTGGCTGTCTGCTCAGCCCACGTGCTCTTAGCATGCAATGCCGTGCGGATCTACCCATCTCATTTTAATTATAAGTATTGATGTCAACTACTAATTCAGTATTTATTTAATTTTTAGCTTTGACACAGACTTGTACCTTGAAGAAAATAAAAATAATCATTGTTTGAGACAAGCTGACATCCGAGGGAAGCAGGAGACCCTGGAATGTCCAGAGAGGGTGGCCGGTGCTGGGTGTCGGGGGAATGTCATCCCTGG
Source organism: Loris lydekkerianus (assembly GCA_963574355.1). Classification (NCBI taxonomy): domain Eukaryota; kingdom Metazoa; phylum Chordata; class Mammalia; order Primates; family Lorisidae; genus Loris; species Loris lydekkerianus. The sequence goes on along the minus strand of CAUYPK010052928.1, from coordinate 36,536 downwards.
GGTTGCAAGCTGGTTTGTGGAGATGGGCTGGGGCTGCAGAATGAGAGGAGCCCTGGCCACTGGCACCTGCACCCCAGGCTGCTGTGAGCTGTGATGGAGCCTGGTGCCGCCAGGCGCTTGGACATACGGGGAATGCCTCTGCTGGTGGCACCGGGAAGCAGGTTCAGGGGTGGTTAGGCTCCGGGGTCTGCACCACCCTTCTCTGAGGTCTCTGTCTCCACACTCACTGATCCTCTTAGTGCAACAGGACGGAAACAGTAAAAGGAGGCCTCAAAACAAAGCCAAGTTGACTTCAGAGAAAAGAGTCTGACAAATGGAAACAGAAAGGAGTCTGTGGAAAAACCAGCTTTATTTTCAGTCTTCCAAGTAGATGTTTCAAATGGCAAACCATAAAAAGTGAACATGGAGACTACGGAGGGACTTCCTGAAATACACAGGACGGGACCAGGCTGTGCCCTGGCAAGCATTAATCTCGAGAGCAATGTATTGCTGTAGCGTCCACGAGAATGTTTCAGGCTTTTAGGGGAGAAAGCATGGGGAGAAAATTAGGCCTAACTGCTTCTAAATGGCAGAACAAGCTGCATCTGGTTCTGTCCACTCACAGAGAAGGGACAGACGGTGGAAAGTCTGGGAGCTTCTTCAGTTCGTTGAACAGAGCGGATGATGGTGAAAGGCTAGCTTTGGTACCAGATCTGGTTTTGAATTATTTTTCCAACAGGTATTGGTTGATTTTCAGCAAGTTGCTTAACTTCTCTGAGCCTTAGTTCAACAATTGTATCTACTTCAAAGATTCAATAAAAGCGTGTCAGTAATGCACATAGAAGTATTAATATTAATAGATATTTATCAAATGCCATTCTAAACACAGCTCATCAATTTCTGTGAAATTTTCATAATTATTTGTGCCTTTGATGCTGGTTTGGGGCCCTGTGTGACGCAGAAGTAATCATTTTCCCCCAAAGTTGAGGAAGCCAACGTGTCCCCTGAAGACAGAGCTGCTGCTTCTCTTAGCAAAATCGTGAAAAAGTAAAAGATGGTTATTATTTTAAAGGGAAAGAAAGATATACTGTTAGATTTTCCTTATGTGTTTTTGCTGTTATTCTTTATAAATTTCCATCTGGACCCATTCCTGCTACATTCTGGAATGAAATGCCTTATAGACATCAGTGGTGAGCCGGAGGCTGTGGCCCGGCACCCACGATAGAGCCGCCCTGAGGGTGGCTGTGCTGGGGGCTCTGCCTTCACCACAGTCCTGAATCACAGGGCAAATCAGGGGCCTACACTGGGCTGTCTGCTGCAGCTCCCTAGAAGGGTGGGGAGTTGAGAGGGAGACAAACCCAAGGCAGGTGCAAGGCTGCTGTCCTGTTTGCACAGGCAGGTTTCTCTCATGTGACTTTGCCTGTGCACCAACTATTAGACATTTCTGGAAGAGTTAAACGAATGGTGTGAATTCTTTCTTGCCTGGAAGAACTATTTTGCTGCAGGACGGGCCAGTGTCACCCTGGAGGTGGGGCCATGCCCTAATGTGCCCTGCAGCTTCATGTTCACTTAAGGTCTTGATCTCTATATCTTTACAATTGTGTTCTGAAATTATGGAATTTCCACTTGTTTTTTTTTTTTTCTTTTTTTGCAGTTTTTGGCCAGGGCTGGGTTTGAACCTGCCACCTCCGGCATATGGGGCCGGCGCCCTACCCCTCTGAGCCACAGGCGCCACTCTCCACTTGGTTTTTATTCAAATCTACTGTGTCACTTTTTATAGTTTCTAGTTCTCTAGAGACGTTTTCTAACTTGGTTCTTAGTTCCTTATTTTAAAAAAAGCATAATTGTTCTCTGATAATTTCTGTGTCTTCAGGGCTTGTGGGTATATGTCCATTGTTTCTTTTCAGGGGTCATTTACAGTGTATTGTTTTCTCATGTTCCCAGTTATTTTTGGCTGTGTGCTAGACACCATATTTAGAAAAATTTATTAGGAAGACTACTTCAAGGCCTAAAAATCTATCTTTCTCTACAGCAGTGATTTTCAACCGGTGTGCCTGGCACACTGGTGTGCTGTGAGAGGATTTTAGGTGTGCCATAAAAATTGTTAAAGATCATTGACTATTTTTGAAAGAAGTTCAGAGTGCAGTAAGTATATTCTTTGTTTTATTCTTTTATTTTTGATCAACATAATATTTCGGTGTGCTGCAGAAGTTTAACCAGTTTTGATCAACATAATATTTCAGTATGCTGCAGTTTAACCAGTTTTGATCAACATAATATTTCAGTGTGCTGCAGAAGTTTAACTATAGGTGCAAGTGTGCCATGAGATCAAAGAGTTTGAGGAGCTCTGTCCTACAGCATATTATTACTTTGCTTCAGTTGGGAGCCTGGGAACACTCATATCTGAAACCAGCATAATCGACTTCCAAGGCTTGATGTTCCCTGAATAATCCAGATGCCGCTGGGTGTAAATCCAAGTGATGGCCAGGTTACTTCTACCTCATCCTACCGTGGACTTAAGCGAAGAGACTTTATCAGTCTTTGCCTTTGGAGGCTCCAGGACTTTTCTTTCGTCCTCGCAATCCTTTGAAACCCACTGAAAGCAGTTTAGTATCGAAACTGTTTCTTATGAATCAGCAAATGCACTCAGGGTGAAGCAGCTTTGAATGCTGTGCTCACGCCTCTGGGGCCTTGGCTTGCCCTGGATTTTAGCCCAGCAGCTCTTCACTCTTTTGCTTTTTAGGAAACTATTCTTTTCCTTGAGTTTCCTTCAGTGCAGTGCTCAGAGCTGGGCCTAAATGACTCAGTTCCTCCATGGGTGGAAGATGGTGCTGCTCTGGGCTGTAAGTAAAGGGATTCTGAAAACAGGTGGAGACGGTGCTCAGTTCAGAACATGGCAGCTATAAAATGGAGACTAGAGGAAAACGAGGCATGAAGAGGGTGTCACCGCCGAGTGAATGTGAAGCCTGAGCATTCCTCTTCTACATGGTGGGAAACTTTAGGGTCCTTCCCTCAAATAGCACTGGGATGCTCCCTTTGAAAACCTGCAAGCTTATTGTCTAGTTTCGCTGTGTAACAACCAGCCCCTGCACATACAATAAGCATGCGCTTTTTCACACGGGTCAAGGCTGGCGAAGGTGCAGCTGGAGTTGGGGTCTCTCCTTGTGTCTAGCCCTAGTGCCTCAGCTGGGGGAACAACAACTCACGGGTGGCCCATTCTTCCCATGGCCGGAGCCAGACGCCTCCAGAGGGGTGATGGAAACTGGTGATGGCTTTTACGGCTGGAGCTACAAACAAGTGCTCTGCTCCTTCTGCTCACATCCCGGGCCCCAAACAAATCACACCCCAGGCCTGACCGCAGTGGGGTGGGGAGGGAATGTGAAAAGTAACTTGACCTACTTCAGGAGGTATTCCGACAGACTGCCAGGTGCTGTGAGGTCATGGTGACAGCAAACTATCAAGCATTTGGTCCCAACTGGGCGTATAAAACCATGCTTTCCAGTGCTGGAGTTCAATGAGCTTGTTCCTATCAGTTTTCTTAAAGTCGTAATTAGACGTTCATTCATTCACTCTTTTCTCATCAACTCCTACCTAGCAAGTGTCTCAAAATGACTAGATTACCATTTAATAAATATGTTTAAGGTATCCCATATCCTAATAGGTGTGACAAATATACTTCCCAATACATGCTTAATGATGTTGACCTTTAAATAAAAGTAGTTGAATTCCTTCAATTCAGTTTTTATTTCTGCTGTTGTGTATTTCAATATGCAAGATCCCTTTTTTATTCTCTGAATACCTTTCATTTTTTAAAAATAGATTACTATTCTAGTGTCATTCTGGACCACTAGATTTCTCAGGATATTAATGACAGTTTTGACAGTTCCTTTCCTACTACATAGTTTCTTTACCTCACATCACTGTTGATTTCTCTTTGTTTGATTGGGCCTGTCTTTTATTTTCTTTTGGGGGGTGAGGCAGGACCTTGCTCTGTGGTCTGGGAATGAGGGCAGTGGCAAGATCACAGCTCACTGCAACCTCACACTCTTGCTCAATCAATCCTCCTGCCTCAGCCTCCCGAGCAGGTCCAGAGCATGGGTGTGAAACAGCACAGGCTAATTTTTTAATTTTTGGTGGAGACAGAGATATCACTATGTTGCTCAGGCTAGAAACTCCTGTCTTTTATATCAGAGATTTCTTCAAAGGGTTTGTGGTCCTTATTTTCTGTGATATTTAACATTTGTATTTTAGGAAGCCGACTGGAAGCTCTGCGCGTGTGGACGGGGCTTGGACTGTGGCTGTTTGCCGGGGAAGCCATTCCCAGAGGGTCTTTCTCCAAGGCTGATCACATGGCCTAGAGAAGGCTTCTCCAGCTGCTGCCTGGGTGTCAGCTCTGGATGCAGAGCTGGAGAAGGTGGGTGGTGTCCATGTAAAAAATGCCACTTCCTGCTGGGTTCTTCCCCTTAGCTGAGCCTGGTGTCTTCCAGTCTGGGCCCGGTGACGGCATGGCATGGAGTAGAGGGTGCTGTACAGAGCAGCTGCTTCTCTAACGGCCGTTCCTTTCCATCCCACTACCAAGGAGACCATGCCACCCACACGGGAGCCCTCTGTGGCCCGGGGCAGTTCAAGCTGCAGCCCTCTTAGTTGTTGGCTTGGGATTTAGCTCTCACGTCTGCCAAATGCCTTTCTATTTCTCCATCAGCTTTCTTACCTCCAGAATTCTGTTGTTACTGTTTTTTCTTTCTCTTTATACTTGTGCTTTGGAATATTCTCCATTGTTGTTTCAGTTGAGTGTCAGGAGTGGAGCCGTCTTTCAGATGCCTGCTATGCCTTTCCAGGTGAGGATTCCTCTGCTCCTGCCTAGAACTTGCTCGCCACAAATGTGTTCCCTTCATGCTGCGTTTTCAGGTGGGAGTCTGGGTTTGAAGTTCCAGCACCATGACTCTCCTGTCCAGGTTCCTCAGTGGCATCGTCTATGTGAGCTGCAGAAACTCTCCACCCCAACCTGAGTGGGGGCTTCAGTGTCGGGTCCTATGGATGCACTTAGAAAACTTGGACAGATTTCTCTTTCAGGATGAGGATGGCAAAGGAGATGCTAGCCCTACCTATTTCTCCTCATTAACTCACAGTGACACTCTGCGTGGATGCCTGCTCCCCCTTCCAGGTGTTACCAGTAATGCCCTGAGTCCCCAGGTCTGGGCTGCCTGACACAGAAGGGGAAATTACTAAGGAGGAATGGGGCCACCGCAGACTCCGGGAAGGGGCAAGGATGGAATGGGGCCACCGCAGGCTCCGGGAAGGGGCAAGGATGGAATGGGGCCACCGCAGGCTCTGGGAAGGGGAGCAGCTCCCAGGAAGATGACCTGGGTAGGGTGGACTCAGGACCTACTAGGCTCTGCCCCACTTAGACTTCAGTCCCTACTGGACTCTCAGCCCTCATGGACTCTGGGCCCACATGGATTCTGAGCCCTCATGGACTCTGGGCACAATGGCCCCAGGCCAACCTGGTCTCTGGGTCCATATGGCCCCTGACCCACGTGGACTATGACCCACAATGAATCTGGCTCACATGGACTCTGGGCCCACATGGACTATGACCCACGTGGACTATGACCCACAATCACTCTGGCTAACATGGACTCTGGGCCCATATGGATTCTGACCCACGTGGACTATGACCTACAATGACTCTGGCCGAGATGGACTCTGAACATGGACTCTGGGCCCACATGGCCTCTGACCCACATGGACTATGACCGACAATGACTCTGGCTGAGATGGACTCTGAACATGGACTCTGGCTCACATGGACTCTCACCCACGTGGACTATGACCCACAATGCGTCTGGCTCACGTGGACTCTGGGCCCACATGGACTCTGATCCACGTGGACTATGACCCACTATGACTATAGCTCACGTGGACTCTGACCCACGTGGACTATGACCCACCATGACTCTGGCCGAGATGGACTCTGAACATGGACTCTGGCTCCACATGGACTCTGACCCATGTGGACCATGACCCACAATGACTCTGGCTCACGTGGACTCTGGGCCCACATGGACTATGACCGGCAATGACTCTGGCCAAGATGGACTCTGAACATGGATTCTGGCTCCACATGGACTCTGACCCACATGGACTATGACCCACAATGCGTCTGGCTCAGGTGGACTCTGGGCCCACATGAACTCTGACCCACGTGGACTATGACCCACAATGACTCTGGCTCATGTGGACTCTGAACATGGGCTCTGGCTCCACATGGACTCTGGCCCACGTGGACTATGACCCACAATGACTCTGTCTCATGTGGATTCTGGGCCCACATGGACTCTGACACACGTGGACTATGCCCCACAATGACTCTGAGACCACGTGGACTATGGGCCCACAGGGACTATGACCCACGATGACTCTGGGACCACATGGACTATGGGCCCACATGGACTATGACCCATGTGGACTATGACCCACAATGACCCTGGCTCACATGGACTCTGGCTCTAAATGGCCTCTGGCCCATATGGACTATGACCCAGAATGACTCTGGCTCATGTGGACTCTTAACATGGACTCTGGCTCCATATGGACTCTCACCCACCTGGACTATGACCTACAATGACTCTGGCTCAGGTGAACTCTGGCCCCACAAGGACTCTGACCCACGTGGACTCTGACCCATGTGGAATATGACCCACAATGACTCTGGCTCACGTGTCCTCTGACCCACGTGGACTATGACCCACAGTGACTCTGGCTCACGTGTCCTCTGGGCCCACATGGACTTTGACCCACGTGGACTATGACCCACAATGACTCTGGCTCATGTGGACTTGGGGCCCACATGGACTCTGACCCACATGGACTATGACCCACAGTGACTCTGACCCACGTGGACTCTGGCTCCACCTAGACTCTAGGCCAATATGGACTCTGGGCCTACATGGACTCTGGGCACACAAGGGCTTTGACACACATGGGTTCTGGGCCCACATGGACTCTGATCCACATGGCCTCTGACCCATGTAGACTCGACTTATGTGGACTCTGGGCCCACATGGACTCTGACCCACATGGACTCTGGAACCACATAGACTCTGGCCCACAAGGGCTCTGACCCACATGTGTTCTGGGCCCACATGGACTCTGTGCTACGTGGCCTCTGGCCCACGTGGGCTCTGGGTCACGTGGACTCTGATCCATGTGGATTCTGACCCACATGGACTCTGTGCCATATGGACTCTGGCCCACCTGGGCTCTGGGCCCAAGTGGACTCTGGCCCCACTTGGACTGTGGTCCACGTGGAGTCTGACCCCCTTGGACTCTGACCCACGTGGAGTCTGGCTCACATGGACTCTAGACCCATGTGGAATCTGACCCACATGGACTCTGACCCCCTTGGAATCTGCCCCACATGAACTATGACCCACATGGACTCTCACCCATGTGGACTGTAACCCACATGAACTCCGACTGACTTGGACTCTGAGCCACATGGACTCTGTCTCAGGGACCCTCTGCTGGGGGAAGCTGCAATGTTAGTGGCTCATTAACTCCCTCAGGTCTCCTGAGTTGGGGCTGGGGTCCTTGCAGGGGATGTGTTGACGGAATCAAGGAAGCTCATGGAAAGTTCGTCCATCTGTCCAGTATGTGAGCTTCTCATCTTCCAGTTTCTGCTCTCTCCACTGGCTTTTTTGTTTTGTTTTGTTTTATCAAATCCTCCCTTCTGTCCCACCTGGGCCCCAAAGTGACTCCATCGTCCTGACAGCAGGTGTGAAGAGCTGCCTCTCCCCTCACACATGTGTGTCCACTGCGGCCCAGGGACCATTCCCTGACAGAAGCAGAGTGAGGACGGCTGGGCCGCCGGCCGAGCCCTCTCCACAGCCTCTCCCTCTCATCCGACCTGAGACTGTCCAGCCTCAGGCTGATGGATGGAAGAGGATGCTGAAGAGTCATGGTCTTAGTGGGATAAACCCTTGGTACCAACAAACGTATCTGCCTGTCTGGACGCGTGGCTCTAAGCTGAATGAGGTGACCCACCCCACAAATGTATTGGAACCACATCTTTCCTGGCTCCTGTGTAAACTGCAAGATGGTCCTCGGGTGGAAGCGCCTGCCATAAAATGTCACTGTCACTGAGGAGGCACATTGTGTCCCTTGGTCTTTTAGCTCAGAAAGAGCTTCAGAACTGGTAGTTCCAAGTGACCCACTTCCTGAGCTTTGAGAGGGCAGTGTCCTTCCACTCCAGAACAATTTGGTTTTAAAACATAGGGAGAAAGTTTCGTTTATTTAAGTGATCATTAAACTTCTGATTAAAATAAGCTTGCAGTATCATTTTGAATTGGTAAACTGTCAAACTGACAAATATATTTTACAAGTGTAATAGAACTGGGTAGATTTCTGTGCAGACTAGTAAAATTTTCTCACAAAACGACGTCCCAGGGCAGCCAGCCCGACCCTGCCTGTGGCTGTGGAGCACTCGCTCTGTGTCAGGCAGCGTGCCGCATGCTTCTCGTGAATGGCTGCTCATGATCTCTCTGCAGCCCAGGACGTCATCACCCCATTTCACAGACAGGAACTGGAAAGGCAGAAAGGTGGGCCGGTGGCACGTCTCGGTCACACAGTGCATGATCACACTGAGATTTGAGCCGATTTGAAATCACACGTTTTAACTCTTTCATATCCTCTGACTTTTTGTCCCAGTAATCCCACTGTAGGAAGTGTAACCCAAGGAAGCAATTCTTTGGGAAGAAACTTCACATACACAGGATGTTTATTGCAGTGACTATCTGGAAACCACCTACATTTCTCACAGTGGGTAGATGAGTGGGAACCACAGTCAGCCAGCCACTCACTCGGCTGTTTCATGAGAATAGGAAAAGGTGCTTATAGTTATATAACTTTTTTTTTTTTTTTTTTGAGACAGAGTCTCAAGCTGTCACCCTGGGTAGAGTGCCGTGGCATCACAGCTCACAGCAACCTCCAACTCTCAGGCTTAAGCAATTCTCTTGCCTCAGCCTCCCAAGCAGCTGGGACCACAGGCGCCTGCTACAACGTCTGGCTATCTTTTTGTTGCATTTGCCACTGTTGTTTGGCAGGCCGGGGCTGGATTTGAACCCCCCAGCTCTGGTGTATGTGGCTGGCGCCCTAGCCACATGAGTTACAGGTGCCGAGCCATAATTATATAACTTTTAAAAGATTGAGGGCACAATGTTGTTTACTTCCAAGATTTCAGCTATAAAAATATATGGATTCATGGAAAGAAGGACCTAAAGTTACAAAAAACAGTTACCAGACATGGCAGAATGTATATATATTTTTTCAAAATTCAAAGTTTCTTATTGAATTGGACACAAAGAATTATTAGTATTTCTGCCTCAAAACAATAGGAATTCATAAAAAGAGCAGTGAAGTAGAGCAACAATAACTTGACAATAACTACAGCACAGAATTGCTTCTCTGGAGACAGGTGGAGCCCCAGGCTTTGTGACTGGTCACTACGTGTTTGTGTGTGTCCCCCTCACAGAACCTGGCTTCTCTGGGGAGGAAGACCCTGTCTTTATTTTATGAAGGTCACTATGGACATTTTGAGACGACTGTGCTATGGTCTGGTATTTCACTTCCAAAGAACACAGCTGACAGCGTCCTTCCTGCTTCTCCCGTCCACTGTGGAGCTGGGAGGACAGCACTTTCCCATGATGACTTTATAGAATTTTAAAAGTGGTTTAAAATGCGCCTCAAAGACCTGGATGTTTGCAACAGGATTTCAGGGATGTCACTCTTTCCCATGTGACAGTTTTTGGTGGTTTCATGACTTTAGAAGAGGCTGAACTTCACTAAAAGATGAAGGAAGGAGGGGATGTCTGGTGACTGCAGTGACCCAGGAGAACATCACAGTTGTGGAAAAATCGCTCAGGAAAACAGTCAAATGATGTTCACAGGCACTGAAGTGACACTGTGGACAGAGTCACTGGCAGGGCCCCAAATCCTGCATGATTATCTCTGAGTTGGGAAAATTTCATCTCGACGGTGACTCACCCTTTGATGGACAAGCAGAAGCACATCAGCATTGAGGGATGTGAAAAAGCTCTGGACAGACCCCTGGAGGCGAGTCCAGACTCATCTGACACCTGTATTTACTAGTCTGACACCAGAATAAGCCTCAGTCAACAGTGTGGATTTTTCCCAGTGAAAATCCACCAACAAAAGTGAAGAGGCCCCAAAGTGTTGGAAGAAAATGGTGGCAATTTTTTTTTTTTCTAAAAATGGTCATGTCACTACTGTTCCTCTGGAGCAGATGTCCTCAAACTTTTTGAACAGGGGGCCAGTTCACTGTCCCTCAGACCTTTGGAGGGCCGGACTATAGTTTTAAAAAAAAAACCGAACTATGAACAAATTCCTATGCACACTGCACGTATCTTATTTTGAAGTAAAAAAACAAAACGGGAACAAATACAATCACCCACGGGCCGCAGTTTAAGGACCCCTGCTCTGGAGGAGCAAAGAACTGTCACTGCTCAGAGGTGCACAACGGTGTACCCACCAAAAGTCTTCAGGAAGCTTCAAGAACAACAGCCGACGAGAGGACTGCAGGGGACCGTCCTGCACCATGAAGATGCCCCGGCAGCCGACACCCCCACTCAGCTCCTGAAGTCCATGGCGGTTCAGCTTATGACCCTGCAGTCCTGACCCGGCCCCGTGTCATTATTTCCTGCAGCAAAAATCACATGCACAGAAGGCTCTGCACCCCGAAGAAGGTGTTCACACCTACGACAGTGAGCTTACGGCACATGAAGAAAATGAGTGGAAAAACATTTACCAGGATGCAGACACACAGGATATGGCGGCAGCCACTGACTCCACCGTGTCCCTCACATCCACTCAGTAGCTGCCCCCTTTTCTGCTGACAGCCCCCACTTCCCCATGTCCCTTCTCACCCCATGTGGCTTGTGGGGAGCTGGCTCCACTCCTGGCTGCAGGGACAGCCAGTAGCCTGGGTCCGGCCGAGCAGAGCTCCGTGTGACTTTTATAGTGAATGATTTAGGTGGGGACAGGGAACCCAGTCAGATTTATAATCCTCAATTTCAGAACTCTTGACAAAGCAACTTAAAAAAAAAATTCTCCCTTTCCAACGCGGGTTGCTGAGAAGATGGGCTGCAAGCTTGGAGTATGGTTGCCGTCTCAAACTGGGGGCAGAGTTTGCAGGAGAAAGGAGGAAACCAGAGTCCACAGGTGGAGAGAACAAGCCTCACAGACGCTACCAGAGCCCCAGAGGGTCTGATGGTGGAATACGCTTTACTTTTATGAGTTAATCAAACGTCTTTTTCTTTCTTCTGCTAATTCAACTGAGCTTCGGTCTCCTGCATCTAAGAGATTGATGCAATGTTACTCGTCCTGGTGCATTTAGGGAAGAGCAAGCCAGGGAAGGTCTGAAAGGAGGATGGGCAGAGCAGAGGGTCAAGGTTAGGACGGAATCTGAAGGTGGAAAGGGACATCATGGCCCGAGTCTGGAGCATTTTGAGGTCAAGCTGTGGCATGGGCCAAAGTGGTATCAGACCCACTGTACCCTAAACCACGGCAAACCAATGACCTGGGCAATTCTCAGCAAGGCTGATGACCAGGAAGGCTTCCTGGGATTCTCCCTGATGCTTACCTCGAACCAAAGTCTACCTGGTTGCTAATGGTTTTCCCTTGTCAAGTTTGGTCTATCAGTAGCCCTGAGCTGAAGTGTTGAAAGTGACCCTTATACAAATCCCGCAGGGTAATGGGCCTCCTGCAGACACACAAGAATGCAGCCCTCTGGAATCCAGCTCCTCAGAATCACCAGGGCAGCTGGTGGCCCAGCAGGGCTGGAAGAGGCGCCCCAGGCAGCAGGAGATCGCCTGGCAGTGGTTGTCAAGTTCCCACATTTCTTTCTCATCTGCGAACATTCTGTTCTACCATTTACTCAAGACATGTAGAGAAATTCAATTTATTTTCCTCCAAGGAAAAAGAAAACTAAGTCTCATCCTTCTGCCTAAGATGGTGTCCCCTTTTTATCATAGGTGACTGGTGCTACTAGAAGTGTAGACAAATCACAGCTCAGATAAATTAGAGGGACTTTAAACCATTCAACATTTTAATTTGAACCCAAGATTTATTAAATATTTTCCTAAGATATTTTTATCACACTGCCTCAACCTCTCAAATTGTATTTTATAGAGGAGACCATCATTTTTGCAGTTTTTATTTTTCAATTTTTTATAGAGATGAGGTCTGGTTATGTTGCCCAGGCTGGTCTGGAAGTCCTGATCTCAAGCAATCCTCATGCCTCAGCCTCCTAAAGTGCTGGGAAATCTGGTGTGAGCCTTCACATCCAGCTAATTTTTATAGTTTTTGACTCACAAAGAAATGAAATTGTTGAGTCAACTTGAACGTGGGTGTTAGAGTGAGTTAGAGTCCAGGTCTGGGCTGCACAAAACAGCTCAGTGTGACCTTGCAGAGATTTCTCAGCCTTGATTTCCCTGTCTGTGAAATGAGGCTGATTGCATTTACTCTGGGGACGGCTGGAGGGTCGTGGGAAGTCTCAGCTGTGCTGCCTTTGCACAGATAAACTCTGCACTAATTTAAAGATTAACTGATGTTACTGTCACGTAAAATAAAAGGTCAAGCTTTTCTGTAGCTTCTTCCGTCCACTGCAAGGACTCTAAAAATGGGCAACAAATTTTTCGAAGCTCAGAAGATTTTTTTGTGTTTCTTACGTCTGAATATAAGATGTGACTTCTACCTTCAGGAGAGAATTGGGTGCATGTCATGAAGATACATTTTACTGGAATTGAGTATGGAACTTTTTTGTTCTAAAATTGTATTTTGCATATGCTGTGGGCACTAGTCGAAGGGTTCCTGTGTCACCTCTTGTTGACACTAGAGTCTGTGGTGAAGCCCACATCTTCACCACGCCCCAGCCCATCTCTTCTGCAGCACATCTCCCAGAACCCTCTTCTCCACTTGATTTTGGACTTGAGTCAGCCAGTGTGAACCCACAGGTGAGATTTGCAGGGAGGAGCAAAGGAGGGCCTATTACCGTCCAGACTCAGTCGCAGGCAGGCATGGGGGCAGGTGGCACATGGATGGCCCACAGCTGCTGCCGGGGAGCACCTGCCAACCGCCTTCTTTGACGTTGTAAGTGGCTGCTATAGTTGGCGGTGACTTTTATTTTTTTGAGACAGTCTCACTGCCCAGGCTAGAGTGCCATGGTGTCAGCCTCACTCACAACAACCTCACACTCCTAGGCTCAACCGATCCTCCTGCCTCAGCCTCTGGAGTGGCTGGGACTACAGGCCTGAGGCACCATGCTGCCTGGTGGTGGCTTTTTGAGTGACATTTATTCTTTTTACATTTTGTGGATGTCACACGGGGCATTCAACCAATCCCCTATGAGTGACACTCAGCTTCTCATTCCTCGCCTTCCTATGTGGCACTAGCGGACATCCTTGTACACTCTGCATGCCCATGTGAGGGTGTCAATGGCATAAATTCCTGGAAGCAAACTGCTGCGTTCCGAAATAGTAGCACCAGTTCCAACAACAGCATATGGTTTGTCCTTGTATAGAGCATCTGTGCGACTGGATGTGATTAAAAAATCTGAATTTGCTTTCTCGGTCAAAAATCTCCTGACTTTTTCTAAGAAAGATGTTATTTATGCCCAAGGCAGTAATAGTAATAGTACAAACATTGAACTCTCCTCTCTTTCTAGAAGACCAAATTAAACATATTATGAAAACAATCTTCACACTTTGTATTTTAAAAATACATACTATTTAAGGATAGTTGATTGAACTTTCAGTAAAGTGCAGCAGAAAAGTTCCCGTTACCACGTTCTGTGAGTTTACTGGGACACAGAGGGCTCAGGAGGAGAGATTTTCTTGCTTCATCCTTTCATCTTCTTTTTGTTTTTTATACTGTTTCCACATCCTTTATTTATTTATTTATTCGCAGTTTTGGCTGGAGCTGGGCTTGAACCCGCCACCCTTGGCATATGGGGCCAGTGCCCTGCTCCTTGAACCACTCCTTCATGTTTTCTTCTTACTGTAACCACAATGAGGCGAGAGGGCAGTGTTCATCTCAGGGGAGCAAGAGATGCCTGAAGGAGAAAAGTTCAAGTTCATAAGACGTTTTGTGTTGTTCTTTCTTGCAAGTACTATCAACTGTATTACTATATATATCTTCCATAGTAAAATTTGTCTCCTTTTTTCCTTTGCAACTATTTTTAGTGTTCATAGAATTTTTTATTTTCCTTTTATCTTTTTTTTAATAAAAAGGCTAACTAATGACGTGGGTCCCTGAATAGTAGTAATACACAGCTCAGTGCTGGGATCTACTTCCAGTCCACGAGGGTGGGGTTCCAAAACCTTTGTTTATTTCAGATTCCAACTGTGAGACTGAACTCCAAGTTTGAGAGCAGAAAGACCCTTACTTTATGTCACCAGCCACCTCTTATCCTGATAAAACACTTGTCAGGTTGTATTTTTGAACTAGCATATTATTCTCAAAATAAGGAGCTGCCAACACTCATTCCTCAAATTTACGGATAGTAATTTGCAGATCGCTGGAACCATTTGTAATTTGTGCCAAAAAGGTCAAAAAAATTGTAGTTTTCATTCAGGTTTTAAAAGTATTTTATTCAACTTTTTAAATCTTTTCACCTTGTTGGAAGTACAATATGGAGCCTGTGAGCTGGTAAAATGCTGGGGCTTACGCTGAGGGCAGAATACACTGTGTTCTCCTCTGAGGACAGAGATGCCAGCTCCTGCCCGCGTGGTCTCCTCCGAGCGCAGGGACGCCAGCTCCCATCCGTGTGGATGGACAATTTGCAAAGTTTCTGGGTCCAGGAGAAGAGCAGACAGAAGGCCTAGGACCCCACCATGCAGGATACAATCTTCTTTTCTATCCTAGGTTAGGCCGTCTCTAGGGGCTGATCATGTTCCTTCCTCACCAAATTCCCTGAGGAAGGGGTTGCGGGGGGGGGGGGGGGGGGGGGGGGGGTTGTCCCGCGGGCCCCCCGGCGGGGGGCCGGCGCGCCCGGGGGGGGCGGCACCCCCCCCCCCCCCCCCCCCGGCGCCCCCCCCGCCCCCCCCCCGCCCCTTGCACCGAGGGCAGGCAGAGCTTGGAGCAGGCCTAGCAGGGAGGAGCAGTCCCGTCCCCCCGCCCCAGGCTGGTCCTCCTCAGGGACAGCCCCTCTCTGTGCCTGTGAGCTGCTGCTGTGGGTCCTGGGGGGTACAGAGACAGAGGGCTGGGATTTTCAAGATGGGGCAAGGCAGAGGCTGATAACTTCTAACCTGCCCCCTGGGGTGCCCCACACAGCCCGGGAAGTGCAGGGGGCATCCGCAGGAGAAGAGGTCAGGGTAATAAACTGGGTTCCTCAGAGTCAGGATGGTGGCCTGACTTGGGGCCACCACCAAGTGGAGGAGGGGACCCCCATGGCCGCAGCACCTGCCCTACAGCTAGCTCCCTTCGCACCTGTCATTATGACACCTCATGTAGCCTAAAGGGTCACAGATAAGACCATCCACAGACAATTGTTATTCACAGAGTTAGGTTCTGGCTTTGTTTTCTGTTCTTATAACAGAATATGTGGAGGGTAATTTGTAAAGACAGGAAATCCCCTGTAGTTGAGGAGGGCGGGGCTGAGAGCTACCTGTGGGTGGCTCTGGTGAGCACCTCATCCTACAGTACAGCCCCCACGGGGAGAGGAGACCAGGTGCCTTCAGGTCAGTCCCTTCATGGGGCCCCACCCTGACCATTCTCTAATCCTGATTACCTTCAAATATCACCAACAATGAAGTTTCTGGCACGTGAAATTTGGGGGATGCATTTAAACCATCACAAGTACAAATTTTTCAGAGCCCTCCAAGATGTATTTAATTGGCTTTCTTTTTGTTTCCTGCTCCCCTAACTATGTCCTCTATTTCAAGAAATATCTCACATAATTTGCAGAGGTCACTCCATGCTCTCCCACTTCTGGGCTTTTGCTCATGAGAGTCACTCCTGTAAAATGTTTCCTCCCAATGCTTATTAAAAATGTATTCTTTTGGCGGTGCCCATAACTCAGTGGGTAGGGCGCTAGCCACGTACACTGAGGCCGATGGGTTTGAATCCTGGCCAGGCCAGCTAAACAACAACAATGACAACTGTAACAAAAAAATAGCCGGGCGTTGTGGCAGGCGCCTATAATCCCAGCTACTTGGGAGGCTGAGGCAAGAGAATTGCTTAAGCCCAAGAGGTTGAGGCAAGAGAATCACGTTTAAGCCCAAGAGTTTGCTGTGAGCTGTGGTGCCACCGTACTCTACCCAGGGCAACAGATTGAGACTCTGTCTCAAAAAAAAAAAAAAATGTATTCTTTCTTCATCAAAATCTTTACTGCACCTTCCCGTTTGGTGTTTTTTTCCTTCCATCTGTTTATGAATTATTTTATCGTCTATGCCGTATAGGAAGTCACCCTCAGTGCCCGTCTTTGTCTGCCCAGCACACAGCTGCTGTGACTCTGCTTACCACCCTGCCGCAGGGGGTGTGGAGGGCATGCTTCCTGCCCTGGTAAAGTGCAGATAGTCAGGAAAAAATATGAGATCAGATATTCAGAAATAATGAAACATCCGACAAGATGCTGTGATAGGGCTAGATCAGCACTGCAAACAGTAAGGACGCTCTTGGGGAATGAATTTCCTCTGGTGATAGACTCTTTGGTCTTGGTGCGTGCAGGAGAGTTGTGGAGAAGATACTCTTAGGCCAGGCTGGGCAGAAGGGCTCTCTCCTGTCCCCCTGTGCCCTCACCACTGCTCCTGGTTCTTCCTGTTCTATAAACATGCTATCAAGAATGTACGTTCTTCAGTTTTCAGCTTGCCGTCTTTTTGTTTTACGTCCCGTCTCCCTCCCTCCTTTCTTCCCTTCCCCCTGCCTCCCTCTATCCCCTCCCCTCGTCCTCCCTCCTCTCCCCTCCCTCCCTCTCTTCCTTCCTGTTTGGCTGAACACTTCCACTTCCCTTATCTGCACCTCATATGACATCATTCTAGACCTCCATAGCTCTGGGGGTCTCTGAGGGTGTGTTCCAACCAGACGACACCCCTTGTAAATGCACGTCCAGGACTGAACACCCTACCCTGCTTGACATGTGGAATTTCCAGGTCAGGGCACCGGGACTCCAACTCTAACTCCTTTGTTCTGAATTTGTACTTCTACTGAAGCAGTCTAAGGTCAGTTTCCAAATGGACATGTGAACGCTCCCACCACTTGGAGTGCTGTGACACTATTGAGGTCCATGTGCTTTTGTGAGCACTCATTAATTAATTGTCACCACTCTGTGATGAGGGCTAGGGACTTGCTCCTTCCAGCATGGACCCACAGCCGGCTCCTGCACGGCGCTACCATGCCCAGCAAGGCTTGAGAAGAGGGCTGAAACTATCATATTCGGTTGGAACCGCAGGGGGACTTGAGGGGGGCAGAATGTAATTACTTTACTTGGACTCAGGCCAGGATTCTGGAGTTAACACAACTGCTCTTAGAAAGTCTGCCATGAGATCTCTGGTGACCACAAATGGTTAGGTCTGTGGTTTTAAGTTTCATACAAAAGGTAAACAGCTCAGTGCCCCTAACACCGTGCAGGGCATCGATTCACACGGCCCTGCGCAGCGAGGCCACCTACTGAATTGGAACCCCACTTCCTGAAGTGCCTACTTGTTCCTGGGAGGTCTGTCATCCTGGCCAGAGAGGCTGCCTTCCTCTGCTGGGCAGAGCTGATGGCCGGCACAGAGCAGCCCGGTTGCCGGACTGAATTATGTGCACATCGCTTCTCCCTGTGTTGTCCAAGATTCCAGCACCAAAACAGTAGGGAACTCCCCATACACATTTTTGCTCAAAACATATTGGTTTCTCCTCTCCATAAAGTTCCTGGATCTCACAGTCCAAGTTAAACACAACTGGAATTTCCCTATAAGTCAAAAACAATGTTAATTCTGAGCCCACACATTTTTCTTCTTGTAGAGTATGTACACATTTAAACCCGGCACATGTTGCAGACAGTCTGCAAATGGTCAAAACCTCTGGGGGAACAAGCAGAAAAAAGAAGTTCAAGGAAACACTTTAACAAGAGCTCTGAGACTTGGTTGGGTGTTGGACCCAGAATGGAGAATTTTCCTCTGTGGTCTGCTGAGGGGTGAGCACAGGGTGGGTTGGAGGTTTCTGTCCCTCATACATCTCCAGTGAGGATGACTTCTTGGTGGGAAGCACGGAGATGCCGGCACACTCTGTACACGGCGCCCGGCCACGGAGATGCCGGCAGACTGTGCACGCGGCACGCAGGCACAGAGATGTGGGCAGACTGTGCACGCGGCATGCAGGCACAGAGATGTGGGCAGACTGTGCACACGGCACGCAGGCACAGAGATGTGGGCAGACTGTGCACATGGCACTGAGGCACAGAGATGCTGGCAGACTGTGCACACGGCATACAGGCACAGAGATGTGGGCAGACTGTGCACACGGCACCCAGGCACAGAGATGTGGGCAGACTCTGCACACGGCACCCAGCCTCACTAGACAGTCACGGCTCTGGCTGTAGGGGAGACCTTGACATCCCTGTTTATCTGAAGTCTAAAGATTAGCGTAGTCATCTTTTTCAAATTAAAACAGCAACACAAAGTTTTGTAAATGTTAGTTTTTTAAATTGTCAGTGGCTTGTATAATTAAAATAGTCACTAATATTTTCTCGCGTTTCCTTTTTTGTCACTGAAAGTTCATTTTTCACTAACTTGGACAAGGTCTTCGTTTTTATGACCCCTAAATATCTGATTTTTTTTTTTTTTTTTTTTTTTTGGTTAATGTTTGTGCCCATCTGGTTTGAATTTAGCATTCTTATGAGTCATTTCACTGTGATAGGAACACTCTGCTGTAGAAAACTTCTGTTAATATTTTAACATTTTAAATCAAACACTGCGCAGAGCATTACCTAAGTCTCCCTGCAATTATGGAGAACCGTGCCCTCTATTTGTTCATGGTTCCTGCCTTCACGTTTATTTTCTTTAAATTGAACATGGGACATGGTAAATAAGTGCACGCCCCGTGTGTGTTCAAATACTTCACCATCTTGGGCCCACATACCTTCCTGCAGCCCCCGGGAGCCTTTTGGAGGCAGCATTTGTCTCAAGGAGGATGAAAATTCCATAGGAAGTCGGAGGGCCTTAACTCCCATGGCTGACAATTCAAAACAGCTCGATTTATTTTTCCATCAACATTGACTTTATAACACACATTTTACTGCCCAAATTTCCTGATTTTGAAGCTTGAACTCATTTTCCCTTTACTGCTGGGCAACATTTCTCAAGGTGGTCTTTAAAACAAAACTTAGGAGGAAAAAAAAATGCCAGGAATCTCTTCAAGAAAACACACCAGTATCTCCTCCACCCTCTTAAGCAAATGGATGGTTCCCAGGGAGGCCAGATTTGGCTGTGGGGCTTGGTCAGTAAATTGCATCTGCACATGGGGTGAACATAATTTAACTTAAAAAAATAAAGAGGGGATTTTGAAGTAGTATTTGTCTACATTAAAAGCAAAGTAAGCGTACCTTAACAAACTGGGCCATTTCGTCCTTTATTTGGCGTGTGAAAAATATTTCATCTTAATTTTGGAAGGAAAAAAATACAAGTGGTTTAAATCAAATGCTGCTGTAAGGAGCAGGCCGTGTTTAAGGAACGTGTGTGTTCCACACTTACAATGAAGACGCAGACACGCTCCTACCCTGAATGAGTAATAGGGTTTTACTCTCTTGTTCCCCCATTAAAGTTTCTTGAGTTCATTTCCTAATCTGCAGGAATAAAGCTTAACAAAACAAAGAGCCTTACCTGGACTCTGAGCACCAATTCCTTAAGACAACTTCATTCTAAATTCTCCTTACATTTTAATTCACTGATGGAGCTCCGAGAGATTTAAATTGAAATAGGGAAAAATAATAGCTGTTGACTCACGGAGCTGGGGCTCAGTTTTTTAGTCTTTGTTCAGGCAAAACACGTGCTGGAGGCTGCAAAAGCTTTGCAAAAGTCCTGTCTGGGGACTGTAGCAGCCACATGCCACGCTGCAGACCCCAGGCTGTGGGCCTGACGAGCACTCTTGTACTTCCCATCAGCCACGTTGTTGTGACCGAGTAAAGAATGTGGTCTTTTCACACGATTTAATTAGAAGTGCCAGATGTGGTGTTGTATGATTGATGTCAAAATATGACAGTTCTATATAAACACTTTAACTTAATCAATCAAGTCAATAGCTTTGCCTATTTTAAAGCATTTGGAATCTGCTTGGTACAAATACATTATTTCTGTGTTATGCTAAATAGATCATGGCCAAGCTGCAGCATTATTAAGAGATTAGGGGAATAAAGTTAGATTTTACTATATTATTTTTCAAGGGCCGACCTTTATAATTTCCTCCTCTGGGAAAGACGGAAAGAAGACAGCGTTAGAAAATCCTTTAATTTTGCCCAAGAAAGTTCTTGAAAAAGGGCTCTTTCTCCACCGCCATGAAATATCACTATTGTGTGTCACTTTGAGTTCTCCAACACTCTTGGGGACTTGTGTCTCCCTTGTTCTCTATACAGCGAACACTCCACTGCTGAGGCTACATGCTACCACTAGCTGGTCAGTGTCCCCAAGGTCTGGCACTCCTGGGGCGCAGGGGGACAGAGCGATCAGAAGCCAGATTAGATCCTCAGCCCCTGTCTTGTGCCCCCCAGTCTGAGCTTCTTGTTAGCACTGACTGTCCCAGTCACCAGGCTCAAGTTAACTTCCCTTGTGAAAGTTGCACCAGTGGCGGGGCTGTCCCCTTTGAACAGCCAACGCTGGGGGAAAATACTCGGAAACTGCATCTGTGCACCAAGCTCCGGGTTCTGATCATGATGTGCATGGTGGTTACAGGGTCTGAGGGTGACATGGAAGTTAGTTACAGAGTCCAAGGGTGATGTGGATGTTAGTTACAGGGTCCAAGGGTGATGTGGACAGTAGTTACAGGGTCCAAGGATGACATGGACATTAGTTACAGGGTCTGAAGGTGATGCGGACGGCTGTTACTGGGTGGATGGCAGTTACAGGGTCTGATGGTGACGTGGATGGTAGTTACAGGGTCCGAGGATGACATGGATGGACGTTACAGGGTCTGAAGGTGACGTTGCAAATGGAGCATGGCCTTCCCACCGCGTTTTCCTGCTGTGAGTGCCATTGGCAGAGAGGAAATCTTCCCAAGAACAGAGAAGTTGACCTATAGCTGACATGGTTTTTGCTTCCTTTCAGGTAATATCTATTTATTTTGCTGAAGTCAAAACTTTTTTGTTTGATTAGAACAATCAGATTGCTTTAAAATTCAAAGCAGAATTAAGAATCACTGTAAACTTTCCAGTTACTCCAGCGGCAAACTGCGAGTGACAGTGTGGAGAGGGGCAGCATTAATCCCTGCCCAGCTTCCTAGAGAAGGTTTGCGGCTGTGGACAAGCCCCTGTGTGCTGGGGGGACACTTACTCCCTTTTCTATGCCAAACTGAGACTGTCTCTAGGATTCAAAATTAGGAAACTGCCCAGTGAATGGTGATTCGCTTTGTAATAATTCCTGGGTAAATTTAGCAAAGCTGAGCCCTGTGCTTGGGCGCAGCCTCCTCCGGGCCTTCAGGGTATCTGTGTCCTGCCCTTTACCAGGCTCGGCTTTCCTGGGCCCACCAGGGTTGCAGCCCCACCTGGAGACCGAGAACAATGGAGGGGCCAGAATTTGCAGAGAAAAGGTGGGGCTTTGTCTTCTAATGGACCCTCTCGGACCACACACCTTGACTGGCAGTCACGGGGGCTGCCTTTCCCGCCACTTAAGCTGGGCGAGGGGTTGTTTGTGCATTTTGAAAAGCTGCAGGAGTCAGGTTGGCACTCAGATAATTTTGCTGTGTGAATCTCGAGTTGCAAGAAGCCCTGCAGGGATTTGTGTCTTTCTCTGCTTCTCCTCTTCTTTTCTTTTTTTCCTTTTTAAGGCGTACCTGTTTACTTTGGCAGATGCTGAACTTTAAGTTAAAGGTGGGTGGAGGCATCAGGGAAGGAAGTGTGTGTGGGAGACATGGTGGGCCAGCTGCCACCCCACTTTGCTTTGCTGGGAGGCTCAAGTAATCATCAGATGGATGTTTTGGAAAAGACTTTTTAAAATACCAGAGACTGTAGGATTCTTTCCCTTTCTCACCCCTCCCTGCCCTCTCAAGCTGAATCTGTGCGGTGGGAGAGGGGGCAGAGACGAGGGAGGCCGCAGGACCTCCCGGGTGGACCCATGAGCCCTTCAGAGGCTGTTTCCAGAGTGGGTAATAACAAAAAATGTTCAAGGCCATGGCCAGTGGTGTGTGCGATGGTTCAGCATGTGAACAATTTCTTTTGGTCTGTTCTGCCTTACCCTATTTTCCAGTGTTCAGCTCACATGGTTTCTAAAAGATGCCCTACTGCCAATCAATAGTTAATTATTTAATTGTGAAAGCCGACACCCATCCCGCACCCAGCTTCTCCCTGCCCGGGACTCTGCAGAACTGTTCCCCTGTTGGGCACAGTCTGACCTAACCCTTCTCTGCCCCTCCCACAAGAAACCTGCATGCATTTTCCTTCCAGGTCTCAGCTTAAACCTCACGCCAGTGATGTCTGTCTTCCTGTCTTCCTCACCTGCCAGGCTGGGTGGGGTCACTGTACTTGCTCACCCTGCCAGATGAGAACTGGAGTCAAGCCCCGAAACGCTGTGAAGGAGCAGACTCAGCTAAAATAATGGCAACAGCTTCTGTCCCCCGGTTTGCTTGGCAATAGCCATTGTCCTCTTTGCTTCCCTATAACTGCTACTCCAGAGGGCACTGCTAGTGTAGTAAAGATTCCTGACTGGGCACAGTGGCTCGCGTGTGTGACCCCAGCACTCTGGGAGGCCGAGGTGGGGGGATTGCCCGAGCTCAGGAGTTTGAGACCAGCCTGAGCTAGAGCAAGACCCTGTCTCTATTAAAAATAGAAAAATAACCAGGTGTTGTGATGGGCACCTGTAGTTCCAGCTATTTGGGAGGATCAGGCAGGAGGATCGCCTAAGCCCAGGAGTCTAGCATTACTGTGAGCTGTGACGCCACAGCTCTCTACCGACGGGGACAGAGTGACACTCTGTTTCTAAAAAGATTCTTAACTTTTCTCCACAGAAAATATCATCTGTTTGGAGTCCAGGGGTGGTTTTTGAGATGTCTTCTGGGTATTGCATTCCAGTAACTGACCCATTCAGACCACAGTCCACACCGAGGGACTGATGGTTCCCCTCGAAACCAGCCAGTTTGCAGGCCCCAATTGCCTAACCCTCTGCCCACCAAACTGTCTTTAAAAACTCTTGTGGGGAGATTTGAGAGATTTCTGCCACCTGCCTGCCTAGTGCCCTGCTGTGCATTTGCCATCTCGGGTGCTGGCTTCCTCTCGGGCAGCAGCAGAGTGTTCTGGACTCTGGCCACCTGAAGATTGAAATGGACAGTCCTGGCTGTCCATAAGCTCATGGCTGTGGATGCTCACGGCATCTGCCCCTTTCTTCAAGCAGCTGCCTTGATAAAGGGACCATCAGCAGGTGTGTCTCTCCCTGCCTCACTTCGTGTCACTTGGTGGTGGCTCCAGCTCTCGGGGCTGCTGCAGGGGAGCAGAACGTTCCCAACCGCCCACGCCCAGCTCTGTGGTCAAGTGCTGGAGGGCGTCCTCTCCAGACCCTGGGGAGCTGGGGTGGCAGGACAGACAGACAGTGTGGTACCACTTGCCCTCATTCCCGGGTTATGTTAAGCTTGGGTGCTGCTGGATGCGTGGTTGAAGGTTTGGAGAAAAATCTTTCACCTTCTGTGAGGCATGTGAATTATATTCATGCGAACTTTAAAAAATTCTTGGCAGAGGGAGAAACGTTGAGTGAACGGTAACAATGCCCTGTCACCTTCCCGTCCTTTGACCGCTGTCCTGGTGTTGCCAAGGCCTGTGAGAAATCGGCTGAATCGGACTTTTGTCATCAACCTTCTCACTCATGAGGCAGCTTCCTTACTCTTCAGTGCTGTTCCCAAATGGCTGTCTCTGATTTAAAATATTTTGGACACAGGCATGCCATTGATGTTTGGTCTTTAAGAGATTCACTTCTTTCTTTTCTTTTCTCTCTCTCTTTTTTTTTTTTTTTTGAGACAGAATCTCACTCTGGTGCCCTGGGTAGAGTGCCGTGGCATCACAGCTCACAGCAACCTCCAACTCCTGGGCTCAAGTGATCCTCCTGCCTCGGCCTCCTGAGTAGCTGGGACGATAGGCACTGGCCACTAAGCCTGGCTAGTTTTTCTATTTTTAGTAGAGATGGGGTCTTGCTCTTGCTGAGGCTGGTCTCAAACTCCTGAATTCATGGGATCTTTCTGCCTTGGCCTCTCAGAGTGTTGGCATGAGCCCCCTCATCTGGCCAAGAGATTCATTTCTTAATACAACGGGTTCTAAGTGAAATTGCAAACAAGTTTTGGGCTGCTGTTTTTATGGGTAAGCAGATTTCATGGTGTCTGCTGTTTCTCTAAAAGGGCTCTCTCAGCCTTGCAGGAGATAGGGTATTGTTTACGAGAGCGTTTGGATGATGAAAGAGAAGCCTCCATTCACATGTTTTGGAGACTTTCACCCAAACGTGTGATGTAAGAGAAAAGAAAACTCCCAACTGCGTATCTTAGAACCATGCATGTAATTTCTAATTTTTCTAAGATGATTACCGTTATGCTGTTTGGCAACTGGCCTTTCTTCCTTCTTGATTTTTCTCCCGTTTGTATCTTCACCCTGACTGCATCTGTGAGCACAGTTAACAGCTACAGGCGGCTGACCGTGTATCAGGCATTGCCTTAAGGACTGTAGAGGAACAACAGCACTGTCCCAGCAGCACAGCCGTGTGACTCAGCAGTTGGTCTGATCCTCTTTATACAAGCAAGGCAGTAGAGGCAGAAAGAACAGAATCAGCCACCCCACGTCACACACTACTAGGGGACCTTATTTGAACACAAGCAGGTCTGGCAGCACACTAGTGCCAGCCCTGTCTCACTAAGCTTCATCACCATTCATGTCCCCCTGTGACTACAGAGAGGCCCCTGCTCAGGCCCAAGGTGGACAAGCAGCCTAAGCCTCGGTGCTGCCCAATACGCTGCTCCCCGGCCCTTCACTGGGCGGTCACTGAGCTGCGCTTTGCTGATTAAAGATCAATTATCTTCATGAAAAGAAGTTGCTAATGGAATACAATATTACGGGTACTTCTCAGTCACACACCCGTTGAAGGAGATAATTGTCCTTTGTGTCATTTAAAGCCTACAATCTTTTCTACACTCTGCATACAGATCCTGTAAATTAAAGCAGACTGGTGTGTCTCTCCCCTTCTCCTGATCAGTATTATGTTAAAGTGTCATAACTTCAATTGTGTTTTCGATCTTTAAGATTGCCTTTGAGTGGAAACAGGAATTCTACGACTCTCAGCTCAGCCCACCTTGGAATTTACACATTTAGTCATTTGCTTTTTCACGTCTGTTTCTTTGAATGAATTCAATTTCCTACACTCCTATTTGGACCAGAAGGATGATATGTTAGACATAGATGGAATTTACTGACTTGAACATTTGTTTTTAGAAGTATCAGCACTTCTCACCTTTAGTTGGAAGCTGCTAAGTTCTACCCCTAGAACGAGGTGCACTTTGAGAGTCAGGGTGAAGATTTTACCAGGCCCTCTTAAATGCTCAGGGCTTTTATGCTTTCCTGCACAGAGCTCTGGGGATAAAGCAATGTGCTCGTGGCTGTTAGAGATAGTGGGCCAGGAACACCTGGTCACAATAAATACAGGCTCCTTCTTTCAGCCTCCTCTATGGTCTTGAAATGAATCTGTGCATTTAAAACTTGTCATTTCCAGGATTATGGTAATGCTGGGTAATGAGACATTTTTAACAAATCCTCCATTGTAAATCTGACACTTGCTTATGTAAGAGGCCATGTCCAAATGGGATTGAATTTTGTTAATTGTATATTTTCCTGGATTCTATTCATCCCAACACCAAATTAGCTTAAAAAATCACGAATATTTACAAGATGTCTAATTATAAAATCATGAGAGCAAATGAATTTATCCAATGTTATTTTGAGAAATTGTCTCCCACACTGAAACCAGGCAAATTCCTAGACTGCAGAAATGAATTAGGGCAAAGCCTAAATCTGTGTGAGACTAACCTCTTACTGTCAAATAGGGACATTTATTGGTATGTTTCTAATTATAAAAGTTATTCATGCTTATTTTAGAAAACTTTGGGTGAAAAGAAGAACATAAAACCATTTCTATCTCACCCATGCCTGAAATCTGGACATCAAGAAAAAAGTAATTGCATATTCTGTTGAGGGTCCTTTTTCAAAGTAACTATGTTATTGAACCTAGCATGCATTTCAGTTTAAAATATAAATAGGAATTTCTGATTGCAGCACAAATGCAGTGGCACTGTATCACAATTCTGATGGCAGACACTCTTCTCCTTATTACTTTTTTTTTTAAGTTACTTTTTCCAATTATGAAAGTTATATTTTCATTATGGAAAATTTGAAGAGCATTAAAAAAAATCATGCTGAATCACCCCGACTTCTCCTCAAGGCAAGTACCAATATTGGTATATTTTTATCTAGGTCTACATCTTTTCTTTCTCTTCCCAGTAGATGTTTTCTTAGAAATGAATCACCCCAGTCTTCTTAGAAAGGCAAGCAAGGCTGAGGATGCCCCACCACAAGCCCGGTCCAGCAGAGCAGGAGAGGAAGAGTCACAGCTGTATGCTCTCTGCACGAGGACCTGAGGGGTCCAGGAGTGGAACTTGGAATGAGTTTCCTAAAAGCAAATTCAAATGTGTTGGGGGCTGAGTGATCTCTCTGCTGCTCATGCGGGCTATTGGTGCTTTTTTGGGTGAGATAAGTGTCATTTTATCCTTGTTCCAACTTGGGTTTTACCATAATGTGGCTTTCATTTCGCCATCAGCTATGAAAATAACCTGCCAGTGTAACAGAATCGGGTGCACTGTAGGTCCTTTATAAATGCTCACTGAGCTCAACTGGAGAAAACGAAACTTATAACCTGGGCAGTCATCTCACCTGACAATATGAAATTGCTTTTATGCAAGGCTGTAACTTAGCTTAGTTAATTGATACAGATTTTAAGCAAATGTGGACATAATTAAGAGATAATTAAGAGATACTAAAGACAGTGATGATGGAGATGACAATGGAAAAGAAGAAAATGGAGGAAACCGTGAAGCCAGAAGGAGTCCCACATTCAGCACCTCATGGAGCACGCCTGCACCAGTGTGCACGTAGGTGTCACGTCACGCCCACCTCGTGGAGCGCGCCTGCTCCAGTGTGCAAGTAGGTGTCACGTCACGCCCACCTCATGCAGCACACCTGCGCCAGTGTGCAAGTAGGTGTCACGTCATGCCCACCTCGTGGAGCACATGCGCGCCAGTGTGCATGTAGGTGTCACGTCACGCCCACCCCGTGGAGCACACCTGCGCCAGTGTGCAAGTAGGTGTCACGTCACGCCCACCTCATGGAGCACACGTGCGCCAGTGTGCACGTGTCACGTCATGCCCACCTCATGGACACACCTGCTCCAGTGTGCAAGTAGGTGTCACGTCACACCTACCTCATGGAGCTCATGTGTACCAGTGTGCACGTAGGTGTCACGTCACGCCCACCTCATGGAGCTCATGTGTACCAGTGTGCACGTAGGTGTCACGTCACGCCCACCTCATGGAGCACACCTGCTCCAGTGTGCAAGTAGGTGTCACGTCACCCCCCCCTCCTGGAGCTCACGTGTGCCAGTGTGCAAGAAGGTGTCACATCACACCCACCTCTTGGAGCTCATGTGTACCAGGGTGCAAGTAGGTGTCACGTCACGCCCACCTCATGTAGCACGCCTGCGCCAGTGTGCACGTAGGTGTCACGTCACGCCCACCTCATGGAGCGCGCCTGCTCCAGTGTGCAAGTAGGTGTCACGTCACGCCCACCTCATGGAGCTTACCTGCTCCAGTGTGCAAGTAGGTGTCATGTCACGCCCACCTCATGGAGCACACCTGTGCCAGTGTGCAAGTAGGTGTCACGTCATGCCCACCTCATGGAGCACACCTGTTCCAGTGTGCAAGTAGGTGTCACGTCACGCCTACCTCATGGAGCTCACCTGTGCCAGTGTGCAAGTAGGTGTCACATCACGCCTACCTCATGGAGCACACCTGCTCCAGTGTGCAAGTAGGTGTCACGTCACGCCCACCTCATGGAGCTCACGTGTGCCAGTGTGCAAGTAGGTGTCACATCACACCCACCTCATGGAATACACGTGCACCAGTGTGCAAGTAGGTGTCACGTCACGCCCACCTCATGGAGCACACCTTCTCCAGTGAGCAAGTAGGTGTCATGTCACGCCCACCTCATGGAGCTCACGTGTGCCAGTGTGCAAGTAGGTGTCACGTCACGCCCACCTCATTGAGCACACCTGTGCCAGTGTGCAAGTAGGTGTCACGTCATACCCACCTCATGGAGCACACACATGCCAGTGTGCAAGTAGGTGTCATGTCACACCCACCTCATGGAGCATACACATGCCAGTGTGCAAGTAGGTGTCACGTCACGCCCACCTATGGAGCACACCAATGCTAGTGTGCACGTAGGTGTCAGGTCAGGCCCATCTCATAGAGCACACCTGCGCCAGTGTGCACGTAGGTGTCTCTATCTCTACACAAGCAAATGAAATGGTTTACGGAAAGGTCTTTGGCTGTGGAGCTGATGGGCTTATTTTTAGAGGAAAAAAATACAAGGTGGGCAGTGCCTGTGGTTCAAAGGAGTAGGGCGCCAGCCCCCTATGCTGGAGGTGGTGAGTTCAAACCCAGCCCCAGTCAAAAACTGCAAAAAAATAAAAAAATAAATAAATAAAATGTTCTTTTAAAAAATAAAAGGAAGTGAAAATGTAAAAAAATAAGGAATGTCAGGTGCAAAGATATATGCTCAAGAAATGGAATTCCATCATGAGGAAAGTGTTCCCTGTGTACATGAGCAGGAATATTATTTTTGCTTTCATGAATTATAAAGTTGCTTTGATTTGACTCAACTAATTTCACTAGTTTAGGACTTTTAACGATATGAAAATTATCTGTCTGATGGGAAGACCAGCTACCCACACGCTTGGAGAATTTTTTGTTCCTTAGGAAATTCCTTAAATGTTTGGAGAATGTCAGCCGTGGACACTACTAAGGGTAGGAAATCAAATCAGTGAACATTCTTCTGTTTCAACGGCACTGTTTCTGACCTCTGAGGTCTGCATTTCCCAAAGGATGGCCTAGAGGCACCCACATCAGAATCACTTGAGCCTGATCCACAGGCAATTCCTGGGCCTGGCCCCAGCAGAGAATATTTGGGTATGGGGCGCCAGAGGCTCAGGCGACACCAAAGGTTGAAAACATAGTAATGAATACATCTTAGAAGGCATTTGTTTCAAGTTCCTAGATTATGTGAATCCAGAAGAGAGAAGGGATGGAGCACACTGCTTCTCTCTCCCATGGAGTCACTCACCCTTTGGTCTGAATTTGGCTCAAGGAGGTTAAGAGATGGGTAACAAAGTTATCCCTCAAGAGAAGGGAAACTAATATTCAACAGAAGAGAAAACCAAGACGCTTCTTCGCCAATGAATGAATCAGCTTTTTGGCCCTTGCAATAATAATAATGACAATGATTAATGCCACTTTTTGTTACTATTTCATGTTTAGCACTTTCCATGTACAACTGTAGGGGTCTTACTCGATCTTATCAGTAACCCAATGAGACTGATGCTTCTGAATAAAGATGATGGGGTCACCAAAGGTCTCCCTGCCATTAAGTTACAAGGATGGTATCTGATTCTAGAGCCTGGGGTCTCAGCCCCCACACCACAGCACATTCACAACTTTTATAACCCTCAGCTTTGCACATCTCCCAGGGAGAGAGCTCTAATGGAAGTGTTTTTTCCCCTATTTCTCTGTCTTTCTCTCTCTTTCGCTTCTTTCCTTTCTTCCCTCCGTTTCTGCCTCTCTCCCTCCCTTCCTTCTTTCCTCTCTTCCTTTGAGTCAGGGTCTTGCTTTGTTGCACAGGCTGCTGAAGTACAATGGGGTTGTCATAGCTCGCTGTAGCTTCAAACTCTTGGCCACACGTGATCCTCCTTGTCTCAGCCTCCTGAGTAGATAGGACTTCAGGCGCCCA
This sequence comes from Loris lydekkerianus, assembly GCA_963574355.1. Taxonomy (NCBI): domain Eukaryota; kingdom Metazoa; phylum Chordata; class Mammalia; order Primates; family Lorisidae; genus Loris; species Loris lydekkerianus. The sequence continues at coordinate 6,274 of CAUYPK010052928.1, read as the reverse complement.
TCACAATGCCCAGCTAATTTTCTTTTTTTTTCTTTTTGTAGAGATGAGAGTCTTTCTCTGTTCCCTGGCTAGTCTTGAACTCCTGGTCTCAAGTGATCTCGTGCCTGGGCTTCCCAAAGTGTTGGGATTACAGGTGTGAGCCACTGTGACCAGCCTTCTCTGCGTATCTTGAACCTCCCTTGAGTAGTTGCTGCACATGCCATGTTGCACATAGTAGGTCTATTAAAACCACAAGATTTAAATGCCCACTATGAGTAAAATACATTGCTAAACTAAAAAAACAAAAAAACAAAAATCTCTAAGAGTGCTGGTGATATTCTGTTTCTTGGTTTGGGTCAGTTATTTTCAACTGGTGTGCTTGAGAAGGTCTTAGATGTGCCACGAACATTTTTAAAGGTCCTTAATTAAATTATATTTGAAACAGGTTCAAAGCACAGTAACTATATTCTTTCTTTTACTCTTTTTTCAGTCAACACAATTTCAGTGTGCCGTGGAAGTTTAACTCTAGGTTCAAGTGTGCCATAAAAGAGATTGAAAAACACGGATCTGGGTGCTGACTACATGTGTAGATTTAGTTTGTGAAAATTCAGTAAACTGTACTTACTTAAAAATAAAATTAACCTGCTGTCCTAATTTGGATTATAAAACAGCTGTTGAAACATACCCCCATGGCCATCCTCCCTGGGTCCTAGGTCCCCTTTCATTTCCAAATCAGCGAACAGCTTTCTGATGAGAGAATGGTAAGGTAATTGTTCCAATAGTACACACACAAGTATCTGCCAGATCAAAGACTCAGAGTGGAAGTTTAGGCTGGTGAAGGAAACAGGCTGCTTCCCTGTGAAACCCTTTTCATCTCTTGCTTTCAGTAATCTTAAAAGTTTAGCACATTTTTCTGTTATGTTGACACGTTGTATACAGACCAGACAGACCTGAAGCATCTTGAATGTGTTTTAAAAATCTTTGCTTGAGTGACCTCACGGGACGCCTGCCTGCTTTAGCTTTGCCTGTACTGAGGATCAGCAGTTACTTTTAAGTTCTAATAAGTTTCGCATGTTTTGCAGTGAAACTGTGCTTGGCTAATTTCCACCTTTAATTAGTAGCTTCTGGGTTGGTGCACCAGTGGCGGGAATGGCATCAGCAGAGCTGAACGTCTGTGTCCCTCCGTGACTGATCAGACCAGGCCTCGTGCTCTGACAGCAAGAAGCCCTGCTGAGAACCAACCAGGATACGGTTTTCAGTTGTAAAAGAAAAGTATAATTCACAAGTCCTTGCCGGATGCTGTACCCCAATATCTCAACGGCATTTTATCTACCCAGCGTAGGTGGTCATAGGAGGTCCAGCCAGAGAGATCTGATTTGGTTCTTAAAAATCTTTTAAAAATTAGATTCATTCAAAGTATTTATAGAGGGAAAGGAAAAGTTGATCCATCTTTTTTTTTTTTTTTTTTATAACTTTTTAACTTTTAAAAAACTTTTGGATGGTAAATTTTGGGGTAATGTATATAGTACCCTTAATTTAAGAGATAGCTTCAAAATCCTCACATATGATGTAAATTTTCTTGATGATGTTAAATGAAAAAAAAGTTTCACCTATAAAATGTAAAATAACTGGAAATGAACGAACCTGAGTGGAAATATAGATTTGGGAGTTAGTATCTGTTTTAAGAAGTAAACAAAAGAATCCTAAGTTGTTTTTTTTCTCATCTCAAACTTATACTAAGCTATAAATGCTACCGAGAACAAATTTACAAAAAACTTCACTAGGTTGACTAAGACAAAAAGAGCCTATATATATTTTATATATATATATGTATATATATATATATATATATATATTTTTTTTTTTTTTTTTTTTTTTTTTTTTGTTTGGAGACAGAGCCTCAAGCTGTCACCCTGGGTAGAGTGCTATGGCATTACAGCTCACAGCAACCTCAAACTCCTGGGCTCAAGCGATTCTCCTGCCATTGTCTCCCAAGTAGCTGGGAGTATAGGCACCTGCCGCAATGTCTGGCTATTTTTTGTTGCAGCCATCATTGTTGTTTGGAGGGCCCAGGCTGGATTCGAACCTGCCAGCTCAGATGTATGTGGCCGGTGCCTTAGCTGCTTGAGCCACAGGCACTGAGGCAAGAGCTAATATATTTTAAAAAACTAGTTTGAGTGGTAGTGGCCTCTGAACTGTTGAAAGGTATTTATTAAGGTTCAAATACTAATATACATGGAATATTTACAAGAGGTCCTTGTGGTCATGCCAGGCCAGTGAGAGTCTGCCCATGCTGGACTTTGCACACGACCTTGAACTTCAGGGCTTCCTGACAGTCCTGTTACTTGACTTTAGCAGGGTACACATTTGCGGCTTTACATTTCTCACGTCCTTTCTTATACCGTTAGATTTGTGAATGCTTTTATTGGATAGACAATTGGTCTTACTCTTATCTTATTTCAATATAACTGTAATATAATTTCGTGGTAACACACGATGCTGATTGTGGGGTATAGTAGAGTAGCAGGTCTCACCTGCCAGGCAGATCCTATTTTATTTGGGTATAACTTACAAAGTCATTCCTGAAGGAATGTCATGGCAAGATTTTTCCCCTCAGTGGGATTTTACTGTAGTGAAGTTCAATGTTAAATCCGAGTGATTTAAAATGTGAATTATTGTATTACTTTTTCCCTATGAAGGACTAACTATAGAAGTTAACTCCAGAGCATATTCATAATTCGGTGCTAAATTCCCTGCTAATTTGAAAGACACCATTGTGTTTCTTTGTTTTTGGAAGTCCCAGTTGCTTGTCCTTGACATTTCAGAACGTGGGAGAAGGATGCTCTTTTAAAGACACACCCCTGGCTCTCCTCACATGTTCTGACTTTACGAGGACCCAATGAGGGTGCCCTCTGCTATGTCTGGGAGAAGAGGGTTTCTGGGCAACGCCTGTGGCTCAGGGGAGTAGGGCACTGGCCCCATATGCTGGAGGTGGCGGGTTCAAACCCAGCCCCGGCCAAAAACTGCAAAAAAAAAAAAAAAAAATAAATAAATAAATAAATAAATAAAAATAAAATAAAATAAAAAATAAAAAAAGACAGGACTAAGACAGGAGAAAACTGACCTTCAGGGTCTCCAGCGCTGGCTTATCTGAGAAAACTGAGCAATGCAGGCAAACCTGACCCAGGCTCAGAGGTTGGAGGCCGACTCTGAACCTAATCTAGGATTTCCCCTTTGAACTTGTTTGATTCTCCAGGTACAAAACACAGAAACAGAATTTGTGCATAAAGTGTTGTTGGCACCAACTTTTCGAAGGATGTTATCCTCCAAACATCATTCAGAGGGATAGATTTTCACTCTTTCCTCTCCATTTTAAATACAAATTTTAACGTACAGAATTAACAAGATCCAAAAATGTCTTTTTTATGTTCATTATGTCCTCAGAGTTGTTCATTTTGGAAAATTTCTCCCTTTTCAAACTAAAACAGGCAGATTACAAGTTACTCATTTTATTTTCATACAGTGAAGAAGATTTAAAATCATTATCTACATTTCTAAAAAACTCCAGTCTTTGAAAAGTTAATAGACAAACTAGGAAAAATATACCTTATAATCAATAAAACCTTAATATTTCACAAGGATTATAAAGATGTGATTCTTTTGGCCTTTATTGTTAGTCTTGTTAATACTTTTAATTGCTACTAAGTTTTTGTTAAAAAAGATTATAATTAATAAATGTTTTAGTTCAAGGGGTTTTTGTTTGTTTGTTTGAGACCGAGTCTCACTCTGTTGCCCAGACTAGAGTGCCGTGGCCTCAGCCAAGCTCACAGCAATCTCGAATTCCTGAGCTCCTGTGATACTCCTGCCTCAGCCTCCCAAGCTTGTGGGACTACAGGCACCTGCCACAACACCTGGCTAGTTTTTCTATTTTAGTAGAAATGGGTTTTGCTCTTCCTCAGGCTGTTCTCAAACTTTTGACCTCAAGGGATCTTCCTGTTTCAGCCTCCCAGAGGCTGGGATTACCAGAATAAGCCACTGCATCTGGCCATAATTTGACTTATTTTTGATTAACACAAAGATACATAAGTAGCACCTCCTTCCCTTTTGAGTGTATGTGCACAAGTCTGTGAAGGACAAACTTCCCACCACTTCTCTATCTCCCTCTTGGGAATGTGAGATGGTCTAGTATCAGAGGACTCCAACCTCTAGTCTTCACCCCACCTTGTGCTGACATGTGATTTGATTTCTCCAGGTGCTCAGCTCTGGAGCAGAGCTGCCAACCTCAGGAATTGTTCCAGTGACAACTCTGAAGTCTTGTGTCACCATGTCACCACCTAGGGGTAAGTCTTGGGGATGAGGAGCTCTCCTGCCAGGAAAGGCATCACCTGAGACCACGAGAAGAGCCTCTGAATTAGACATTCCAGAGTCCAAAACTTGTCTCTGTGTGTAACTAGCTCTAATAAGCTTTGACAAATTTCATTATCTCTCCGATTCTCAGATCCCTCACTTATAAAAAGAGGGATAATGAAATTACTTCAAGGGGTCTCCAAGATAAATGAATAAGATATTCTGTACACTGATCATTTAGAGTGTGCCTGAAATTTAGCAACTGTGCTGTATGTAGCAACACAATTTACCATCATTATTTTGTTTTTGTCAACAAGGATCACTGAAGTTCTCATTGAATAATTATAGTCCTTAGTTTTTTTTTTTTTAAATGATGTTTCAAGAATTTATGTCACTGTCTATGCAAATGAAACAGCTCAGTAAAGATTTGATGAGTGAATATACAAGACTTTCACCAATGTAGGTTTTTTTAAAAAAAGTACTTTGTTACCTAGCAAATGTTCAAACTCTAAAAATATTTTCATAGGATAGTGAAGAATCGAGGCATATGTACATGAGCTTGCAATGATTATTTCCTCACAAAACTTTAAACACAGAAATTCTTATAACTGTTCTTTGTTCAAGGACTTTAGCTTAAGAGAGGCCTTCAGCTACAGCATAATTATGTTCCTATGGTACCTTCCCTAGCAAATAGTGTCACAACAGCAGACTGCTTGCTTTGGGGACATCCCTACTTAAGAAAGAGACCTTCACAAGAGCAGTGGCCATTCAACAATGGTGAAGACCAACTGAAAATATTTTCCTCCAAAAAACACTGTAAAGGAACATTTACAGAGTAGCATTAATTTCACATAAGATAAAAAAAAAAATCTTGATTTTCCGTTACATAGATCACACTAAAGAAAGTCCACAGATTATCCCCAAATATATCATATCCTTCTGTTTTAACAATTATCACTGCAAGAACTAACAATGCCTGAGAAAGACTGGATAGTACAACCAGTTTTGTTCATAAATGATAACACTCTGTGCTACAGCAAGTGGTGAACAGGAGGAAGTAGCTATGTGGCTCATGCAGTGTGTAGCGCTGAGTGTGACTCTGAATTACTGACGTGCCTCACGTGGCACACAACTCTGCCTGAGGGTGACTCTGAGTTACTGACGTGGCTTACCTGGTGCCCATCTCTGCCCGAGTGTGGCTCTGAGTTACTGACGTGGCTCACCCGGTGCCCATCTCTGCCCGAGTGTGACTCTGAGTTACTGACGTGGCTCACCCGGTGCCCATCACTGCCCGAGTGTGACTCTGAGTTACTGACGTGGCTCACCCGGTGCCCATCTCTGCCCGAGTATGACTCTGAGTTACTGTCGTGGCTCACCCGGTGCCCATCTCTGCCCGAGTGCGACTCTGAGTTACTGACGTGGCTCACCCGGTGCCATCACTGCCCGAGTGTGACTCTGAGTTACTGACGTGGCTCACCCGGTGCCCATCTCTGCCCCAGTGTTACTCTGAGTTACTGATGTGGCTCACCTGGTGCCCATCTCTGCCCGAGTGTGACTCTGAGTCACTGACGTGGCTCACCTGGTGTCCATCTCTGCCCGAGTGTGACTCTGAGTCACTGACGTGGCTCACCTGGTGCCCATCTCTGCCCGAGTGTGACTCTGAGTTACTGACGTGGCTCACCCGGTGCCCATCTCTGCCCGAGTGTGACTCTGAGTTACTGACGTGGCTCACCCGGTGCCCATCATTGCCCGAGTGTGACTCTGAGTCACTGACGTGGCTCACATGGTGCCCATCTCTGCCCGAGTGTGACTCTGAGTCACTGACGTGGCTCACCTGGTGCCCATCTCTGCCCGAGTGTGACTCTGAGTCACTGACGTGGCTCACCTGGTGCCCAAATCTGCCCGAGTGTGACTCTGAGTTACTCACGTGCCTCTCCTGGTGCCCATC